>BPLR01001515.1:0-35445 GCA_021605095.1 Caerostris extrusa
TGGCTTGGATTGACCACGTCTACGCCCATACGAGCCAAGGAATCAATGAGGAGCTATCAACGGGGGACTGGAGTATTCTCCCTCACTTACTGATGTACAGGACAGTTTCAACTGCTGAGATTTGCTGTAGCTCTGAGGGGTGATAAGCAAGCTAACAATTCTCCTCGCTAGAATATCAAAAGTGGCCTATTGGGTTCATGTCTGGTGAATATTTTGGCTTTGCATTCGAAAAGGATTCCTATGAAACAAGGACATTGTCTGATTAGTGAGCCCGATGTGTGGCCTGATATTATCATCATGAGAATGAATTGTTCCTGATTGCAGTAGCGTAAAGAACCACATTAGGTCACGAGGAACTTGTCCCAATATCACAGAGACGGGGCTCCATTCCTGATCATGTGCATATCGGCGTGGTCATTGATAGAATACGATCCATGCTATCCCTTCGTCTCTCCAAAAAACAATTTCATGACCAAAAAATGAATGAATATTCCTTCTATCATGTTTGCTTACAGATGAGAATCTTCCCTATTGTCCAGGTTGTATACTAAAAATCAACTTATCTGTGAAGAATTTGTTGCTCCATCTATCTCGTCCCCTTCTGAGATACTTTGTGCCTATATTTTCTGAAGGAAGCATGATAGTCCTGCGTCAACGAAATATAAACTGTATGTCAGCGAACAGTCTGAATCAAAACTATGGTACTAGTTGAAGGAGGCTGCTGCACGAAAGGAGTTCATAATGTAGCTTCTTCTGGACGTTAGTATTAAATACCGATCTAATTGTGTGTTGTTGCACGCGTAAAGACCTTGTCCTGATCTTCGGCGAAAATTTTCAGTTTTCAAAAACCGATTCCATAGCTGGAAATGACACTTTAAGAATTTACTAATTCTTCTGCTACTATGTATTGCACTTTTACCCGCCTCTAAACGACCAATGATCTTCCAGGCTACCGGTTCAGCTAAGTCATCTTTTGCGATATAGCAGTCAAAGTCACTGTTCCAAACGACTTTAATGCCGGGTCAATTCTTTTATTCTGCGCCTACCGCTTGAAATGTTGTTTGGTCACAGTATACAAAGTTTAGTTACCCTTGAGTTTGTTGTGGAAGCTTTCTCTCTAAAGATCTCATTGCCTTTGTTGGGCATTAAATTATCTTCCGTTGTTCCACTAAGATTTTTGGAGAATGCAGGTTTGGAAGTGCATATTTAAAAAAGAAAAAATATATATAGAATAAAAAAACATTCAGATCATTTTTTATTCAAGTGAAACTCAATGATAAAAGATGAAGAGCTATCCTATGAAAATTACATCCTTAAGTTTATATGATTTTAAAAAGAGTGTGCAGGAGCTACCACTTCAGATTAGGAGATTTCAACCAGGCTTGTTTTTCAAAAATTGTGGCATTATTAACAAGTTACAGTATGTTTAGGAGCTGCATGGTTTGCTACCAGAAAGCTCAGTGTTATCATTTGGATTTTGAAGGTAGACCTGAATCGCATACTAAATGTTGGATAAACAAATTTATTTTTGAAGTATGAGAATTCATGAAACTACTTTTCAACAAGCATCATCACATGTACTATCAGATAATAGTATGCAAAAATTATAATAAGAAATATTTACCTCAGTTGTATCTTAGTGAGTGTCCTGGTGCTTCAATTAGTTTAAATGTGACAGGAGAGATCAAACTGCTTTAGCTCGACTGTCTATTGAATATTTTAAAACCCTCAGATTTTCATGGTGTTAAGAAATTTCCAATTTACCAAGTGTAGTAATGAAAAACCCTTCCGCAACATTTAATATATGCGTTAACTTGGTGCGTGAGGACCTTATGAATAGTACAATTTATGTCTTGGTAATTAAAGGTGAACAAACTCATGAATCTGATCTGATTCAGATCACAGAGATAGGAAGAAAATAAACATTATGTTTCCTTTTAAAAAATATCCAAAAATTACGAAGTTAAAAATGCTGTACTTTGTTGTAATTTCATGATCGGTAAAACATAACTTAAATTTACTCTATTAAAGATAAAATTAAGCAGTTGTAGGACAGAACAGAATAATTATCAGAAGAAAGCGGTCCCAAACTCTTTTGCTATTAACTCCTGTAAATTTTCCTGAAAAAATGCACGTCTCTAGTTAGACATATGATTGCAGAAAGCGTCAAGGGCACTCCGAATAGTTTGGAGTACTGATGTAGTTCGCAAAATTTTGTTTTTCAATTTCTGGCATTTAGACCTAAGGTTATTTATCATTAGATTTTTCATGGTATTGTTGTTGTTGGCATTTCCGAGAAAGCATCAGTAGCATGCTAGACTTCATCGACGTTAGCCAACACTCGACTGTTAACAACACTTTTAGCTTGGCTGTCTATTGGCCATTTAAAACCCTCAGATTTTCCATGGTGCTAAAAATTTTCAATTTCCACCATGGGCAAATAAAGAATCCATTCCGTAACAGTTAACTACCTGCAATAATTTGGTGGGTGAGGACCTTCTGAAGAAACCAATTTATGTCTTGGAGGTATTTAAAATGACAAACGTATATATGAGTTCGAATACCTTTTCAATCTTTCTCCATCCAATAAAGAGCATTGTTATTTTAATTTAAAATGAAAAAAAAAAAAAAATATTTTAATATGCTCATATGCAGTTAACTTATAAAGTAGCAATACATGTATCTGGAATTAATTCATGTATTAAACTCAGTTTAAACCCCAAACTGCTATCTCTCTTTTTTCATTTCGAAAACAGTCCAGAGTGCACCTGGAGATAAAGAAGCTTTATTCTTCATGATAGTTTTCTCACCCCAACGGTGAAAAGAGCGGAACCCCACATAATCATTAGTTGCTCCCAGCAGACTAAAAACCATTCTTTAAAACGACCCCAGCATTAGTAATTCAATTTCCCTCGCATTTCATAATCCTGTTAGGAAACTTGTGTCCAACAAATAAGGCTTAAAACTCCCAGCGCGAATTTTCTGGAAGAATCGAGGAGAGAGAGAAGGGTTTAATAAAGAAGTTAAACTCGGAAATTTCTTCTGCCCGACAAAAAGTTTAATGGTGGGTGGTGAGAAGAATGAATGAAGTGTTAATAATCTCTTAATCCCATTAGGTACTTTAGCAAATTGCTAAACAAAGTAGTTGCACGCCAGGAATGGCCCGATGGAAAGTTTAGGTTCCTGTGGTTTTATAAGCTGTGTTTTCTTTTAGAAAGGCTGAACCAAGCAGTCTCATTATCGCCAGCTAATAGGATCGTTATTCTTTGACTTGATATTGCTGCTTTAAGCTTCCCAGAATCATTCAACGGATAAATGCAAAAGAAAAAGAAGTTTAATAATGTCTTCTGCAATAGAAAATTGGATGGAATTTATTTATTTCACTCAATAACGATCAAATTTCCAGTTAATCAGATTTACAATAAATGAATGTAAGCGATTTATCTTACATCCAGGAGATTTTTACATTTAATTTACATTAATTAATCATGTTTATTTTAATTGCACGCAAATTTGCATATAAAAATTAATACACGTAAATACCCACTCGTAGCTTAAAAAGTATTAAAGGTTTTAATTAATTACGTTTATTTTTATTTACATATAAACATATACCAGACAGTTACATTTGTTTCAATATTTATATCCGTCGTGCAATAAATTCAAACAACTCAGAGAATGAATTGTGTTATCCAAGAGTTTTTATTCTTCACGAAATCAATTATGTAAAAATCTTTTCTTATAATGTCTAATGTTCATAAAACTCATATTATTAAGCAACAATATTTTTAAAAAAAAATCGGTTTTTAATTATAGCATACGCGTTTTTTTAAATATACAAATAGAAAACGGAAATATATTTCCTGATTTCTACATCTTTTTTTTTCATGATGCACATATTTTTAATACAAAGATTGCTGATAAAAAAAAAATACCTTTTAAAATTATTCTTATTATTATATGATTTACAAAATTATTATAACACCATAATAAAATAAATTAACATATTATATTGAAAATGTAATGAAATATTATGATTTTAAAGGTATAATTTTATATAAATGATTGAGATCAATACTAATTTCAAATAATATTACATTAAAAAATGATTTCAATTATCATTAAGGATTTTAACAAAATGATACCTAAGTAAAGACAGAAATCTTAAAAAAGACAAATTTAAATTAACAAATGCAAATTTTTAATAATATATTATTCCTCCTTCAGTTAAAAAAAACATATCAAATTTAGGATGTATCATTTATTTTGCATCTATAGAAAATTACCGTAAATATCATTTATTTTTGTCGCTGGGTTATATTCTGTAGAGTGGGATTTACATGATATGGACTTGTAGAAACCAAGAAAAGTTAATTGTGGTTTATATGAATAATAAATAAATAGCACAAAATATATGTTTAAACTTACAAATAAAATCACCAAATGGATAAAATTAATTGACATAATTCATCAATAAAATAATATATTATTAAGCATGTAATTCACAAGTATTTTTTAAATTGATGCATACCACATATACTACACTAAAAATATATTTTCTTTTGTGTTTATCTAGAATTTATATTTTTATGTTATGGTGGCCTGATGGCCAATTGGCTGAACTCAGCCCTTTTGATGCCATTGGCTTCAGTTTCAAATTCTGGAATGGATGTTTGTTAGTGATTCGGAAACAGAGCCTAAATGGCCGAGTGTCCAGTGCTCTAACGCCCAATGCCACAGGTTTCGGTTCGAGTCCCGCCGGTGCTATGGATGTTTTTTTAGTGGTTCGAAATCCACTTTTAAACTGTAGATCTCGTCTCATATGGCTGTAGAGCTTCACAGGGCCCAATCACACTTCTCACTCCCATCATTTCCAAACTGTATAGGTCAATTCACCTCAAGTCCGATGTAGTAGTAGGTAATGTTTGTAATGATTACCTACTATATTGATGTAGTAGTAGTAGTGGATGTGGTTCGGAATCACGTTAAACTATAGGTTCTGGTCTAATTAGCCTAAATTGTTCACAATAGGACAGTAGAGTGACAAACAAAACCAAATCTTTTATGCTAAGAATTATTAAAGTATCAGTTTATTTAATACAAATAAATCAAGTTTTATAACAATATTAATGAATATATTAAGTTATAAGGCTGATATTGAAGAATCGAGTTCAAACAATATTGGCGGATATGCTGGTAGAACTAAATGACAACAAATATCAATAACGCAAATTTATAGTATTTATTAAAAGTTTTAATTTATAATAGTGAAAAATATTAAATTACAAACAATGACCAGCATAAACCAATAGCTAATTACAAAACTGCCTAACGTTTATGTAGAGGGAATCGAGTTATTGGATCAACCACTTGTCTATCAAAACACAAACAAAAGACCACTTAAGCCACCGCTGAGCCCAATGTCATTCATCTGGTTCCTAATTAGAAGAGATTTCTCTTTTATTTACCCAACGATATTAATTTGATCACCCCGTACCTCCCGTACTTATTTATACAAGTGTTCGACCCAGGGGAGGGTCTGAAGTGACCACCCTGGCACCTTTCCAAGTGGAAAAGGTGGGTTTCCCGACAGTGGGAACCTCTAAAAATATGTCTTTTTTTTTCCTTACTTACTCAAGAAAGAAAAAAATATTTGCTTTTGGGTTTTCTAAATCAATAAGCGTCGTTTTTCATCGTAGAGAACGATGTTTTATCTGGAACGTAAGGTCCCCGGGGATGATATATTTCAGATATATTCTTCGGATAAGACTAAGTGAGTACCTTAAGTGGGAAAAGAAATACGTTTCGGGATCTATTGCGACAGTATTATTTATGTATAAATGGTTGAATAATCTTATTTTTTTTTACCCTTCCCTTCAAAAACTGTAGTCGGACGGCAGCAGGATTTGATTTATGATTAAACACCGACTTCTGGTAGAGTAAAAATATCAACATTGAATTAGGATTTTATTGATGGTTGACGTATTTAATACCGGTATTAATGCTTGTTATAATTTATCTCTTTTGTTAAATTTTTTTTGTTGATGAAAGTACTATAATTCTTTAAATTTTATTTGAATTAAATTAAAATGTAAAAAATAAATTATAGTTTGCAAAATATAATTAATATAATAATATTAATATAATAATAAAAATATAATATAAAAAACAGGCTTTTAGAGTTAATCAAACTAAAAAGTAAAAAATAATTGTTAACATAAGAATAAAATGACTGACGAGAAAATTAATGTCACTGTTCTAAAAGCGTGGGGTGCTCGATATCAATCGTTATAATTTTCACTAGTTTCATTCCGAAATGCAGAGTTAGTTTAAAAATGTCATACAAAGCACCCACGCTTTTAGAACAGTGACAATTATTTTTACTTTTTAGTTTGAACTCTAAAAGCGTGTTTTTAGTATTTTTAAACTATAATATTTAAATGATGTCCCGGTACGGAGGACTAAAACTATAGTTCTTACAATAATTTAATTGTGAGTAAAACAAAGGTTAAATGCGAATATGTCGAGCCAACCAGGATTCGAACAAGGAATCTCCTGATCCGAAGTCAAAGTACGTTATCCGTTGTGCGACTGTCACACGTAGGTTTGAATGTCTTAGGTACTTTCATTCTAAATGGGTTAAATTGCTCTTCATAAGTTAAAATAAAATCACTAATCCAAGCGATCCTAATCATGATGAGATAATAAACTTATCAAAATATTTTATTGCCGTCGGCCCTTGATAAGTCTACAACGTTTTAATTAAATCTGATCACCTAAAGTAGAACAAAAATCGAGCCCAAAGAGTCAGCTGCAAACACACATACAGGTGAAACTAATAAAAGCGTATTAAAAATATTCTGGTATTCAGAATAAAAAATATTAAGAAATATTAGAATACTACTGTGTCCAAAAAGTAAGACCAACTTTTTTTTCAAAAACTCTTTATTTATTCTTACAAATTTATTTCATCACCTTCAAACTATGTTAAGAAATGTACATATAAATAGAAATATTCATTAAATGTTTTAAATAAATTCTAAAAATAATTTAACAAATGTAAGTGAATTGTCCAAACGGAAAAAATGAAAATATATGAATCGAAATTCACCCCAATGTCGAAATGAATGAATCCAAACGAATTTTTTTCAATAGCAAAATGAATGCATCAGGTAGCAAATGAATAAAGTTTGTTATAATTTAACTGTGAGTTAAAAAAAAAAAAAAATTGTTGATGAAGGTAATTAGAATTTCTTTAAATTATGTTTATTTGATTTTGCTTAAAATCTAAAATACTTTTTCGTATTCAGAAAAAAATATCAAGAAATATTAGAATAAGAAATATATAAATAGAAATATTTTCTTTAAATGTTTTATATAAACTTCTACAAATAATTTAACAAATGTAAGTGAATGCTCGAACAGAAAAAATTAAAAAGAATGAATCGAAATTCAATCCAATGTCGAATGAATCCAAATGAATTGTTTCAATAACAAAACAAATTTTTGCAATGAAGAAATAAATAAATACAAATGAATTGTTTCAATAACAAAATGGACAAATCCAGATAAGTTTTTCAGTAACCGAAAGAATAAATTAAAAACAAGTAATATAAAAAAATTGTTTTTAATTCCTACTTTTTTCTATTTTTGCAGAAAGTTCTTTATAAATAATTTTCTTTCCTTTTTTTTCAAGTTTGTCTGTTGCCATCTATTGGTAGATATATGCAACTTAAATCTAAAAAAAAACTAAAATTAATTAATTAAATTTAATTTCTGAATTAATATTTGAAAAAACTGTATTAACATCCAGTGCCATCCACTACAAGTTCAAAAAAAATATATTTGAACTTGAGTGGATGAATAAAAGTGTTTTATTAAAGATTGAAAATGTGAACAAGATGTATATAGGGAGAGTGGGAGCTAATAGAAGGAATTGAAAAATAATTAACAAAATAAAATTCTCTTCTCTCTTCTGTCTTTATAAGGCAATATGACTGTTAAAGTGCTAAAAATAGAACAAAAATAAAATAACATTTAAAATGTCGACATTTCTCATCGTTATTTTCTTTCATTCTTTTAGCCATTATCTTAGAAATTTAAAATTTAAACATATTTTTAACATCAAGCAATATTAGCAATTTTAAGAGATTGTGTTCGTTAATTACAGAAAAAAGTGTTTACTACATACATTTTGTTTATTTAACTGCTAATTATTAATATGCATCTCAACTGATCTGACAGATGTAATTTATAATTCAAAAAATTTCCTCTGTTTTTTTTTTTTTTTTTTTTTATGAACTAATAATTTACTTCATTCAATCGATAACATTCCATAACGAAATAAATGATAATTGAAAATATCGAACTATATCTGAAATCAATTATCCATGTCAGATGTCTGAAATTTCGTTTTACCAATTTTCTATGTGTCAAATTTAAAGTCTTTACTTAATGGAAAAGTATTTATTTATTTATTTTTGTACAGAAACTATAGTTATTTATTTAGTTACATTTCATTTTATTTTGGAAGTATTTATGACTTTAAATTTTACAATTTCTAAAACATTGAATAAATCCATCAATAAAATAAAAATTCAGTTTTTTTTTACAATTTTTTAAATTTAGAGACAATTTTTCCTTAATTTTACACATCATATACCATATGTAAATACATAGGATAATATCACGTGTTATATATTAATAAATTAAGTGTAATAGTAATAATATGGATTAAGAATCAAATATGTTGTAAATATAATTTTTATTGCAAAATTAAAATTGTGAATAAAACAATAACCTTGAAAAAATATTATGGAGTAATAAAAATAGAAAAAAAGGTATTACAAATAGAGAATTTATAAATCCTGTTATTAAATAAATATATGGTAAAATCGCAGAACAGGGGCCGTTTTGATTTGGCATCAAAAATTATTTTCGCTAAAGTCAGCCAAACAACTGGTTGTAACTGTAGGTGAAGTGATTTTTGCAAAGAATGCAAGAAACTCGGGTTACACATTTGGCGACTTTACACTTAGTTGGCGCAAAAAAACTCGCCAAAACCAATGGCTAATATTTTGCGATTTAGCCATATATTTATATTTGCATCACATTTTAAATTATAAGATGAAATTTATTTTATTTTGGCATAAAATCAGGAAACAAAAAGATATTTTTACAGCAAATAATAGAAATAGTTATAATAACAAATATATGTTAAATAATAAATATTATAAGGCAGTAGTTATATAACGTATATTTTTTCTCATTTAAAGATGTATTATATGAATTTAGAAATTAAAATTGCTTCTATTAAAGCAAAATTATTAGCAATAGCTCTTAAATGTAGATCGCCTTGTAAAGTACTATCGAAAATTATTTGAACCCATAAACTTTTATTTAGCTTTACCAAACATGTCAAATTATTCATTTTTCTAAAGTATTTTACAGTTAATAGTGCGAAACATCTGGTTTCCAAGTGGTAACATTTTTACAAATTCTTATGGTGATTATACAATTCCTTAACGTAAAATTAATAACTGCGATCGTAATTGAAAATTTACTTAGAAGTAATGTTAAAATTATGAAAACAAAAAAAAAAATACGATATTAATTTTCGAATAATTACATAGAGCAAACAGAGTTTGAAGATTTCGAATCAATATTTATTTATATGATCACAGTTATAATTTATGCCATTTATTTGTAAGATCAATATTTTATTTATAATGTTGAATTTTATAACTGCATCATAATAAAACAAAATCTTACTTTTAAACTTATTGAAAATTAAGAAATTTACATTAAAAATCAATATTCTTGGAAATAAATCTATTTTTCTTCTCTAAATATTATATCATAATTTTAAAATATACGGACTTATTCAGGTTTTTGAATAATCTAATAAGATGCACATTTATAAATGTTTCATTAGTTATTTTAAATATTATTATAATCTTATTAAATTCATTTAATAAATGTAAAATGCAGATCAGAAAATAAATATTTTTAAATAAAGAAAGAAATATGTTTTGAAATGGATTGGATAGATCTCGAGCGTAATCATTTTTTGTTTGCACATTGTATTTTTGAACTAAGGATGCTTGGTTCAAAACTCGAATAAGAATGCGCCCTATAAATCTGTATGCCATAATGCCTTCTCGTTGCTTCTCGAAACTGTCATCAAGTTCAAGATTATTTGCCTCATTTCAACAGAACTGATATCTAAAGATTTTACAACATATGCCATTCTTGGAAAAGTTAATGCAAATACAATGTGTCACAAAGAAAATGTTGCATAGCAGACCAACTGTGATGCATCCCATTTAATGCTTAATCTGCTATATTTCTGACATTTTAGAAGCAAAACATTTTCATTTAAATTTTATTGAAAACGTGTCCATACTATTAATATGCAACATACTTTTAGATAAATAATCGTTGAATAATTGAAAATATGTTGAAATAAAAATAAAATTTTCAGATGATCACAAAATACACATTTATAAATTATTTTATATAAAATAAATAATAACTGACAATAGAAAATCATTTTAACATGCGACGTAAAATAATACAAAATATTTTGTATTTGTTTTCTAACTAAAACAGAAACAATTTAACGAATTTTTAAAACCGAAATATTCATGATAATTTAAGTTTTGATGTTTTAATTTTTTTCAAACTTTTGAATTGTTCATTGCGTGCATTGCCATTCGCATTTTTTTTTTTATTAATACTTTAGTTTAAATAATTTCATTCGCGTGCATCTTTTTCTTTAACTTAAAAAGCAAACTTTGCATGCCTTATTTAAATTGAAAAATAAAAAAGACTTATTAGCGATTTGCACCGAAAACTAAAGTCCTTGTAGCGTGTTTATAAAGTTTATTTTACATGCTGCTACGTCTTTGTACTTTTGGAAAAAGGTTGCTTTT
This sequence comes from Caerostris extrusa, assembly GCA_021605095.1. Taxonomy (NCBI): domain Eukaryota; kingdom Metazoa; phylum Arthropoda; class Arachnida; order Araneae; family Araneidae; genus Caerostris; species Caerostris extrusa. The sequence goes on from BPLR01001515.1 coordinate 10,935, forward strand.
TATATTTCGAATGATACAATTAAAGAGAAAAATATAAATAAAAATGAAACATAAATATAAGTATAAAACTCATTTGCTAGCAATATAAAAAAAAATCTTTTATAATATAAATATGCATGCCATAAATAAAAATAAAATTATAAAATAGTTATAATTGTAATAGTGAATATTCCAACCATAAAACTTTTTTTTTTACAGTTTATATAAGAATTTCCCGAATTAAAAATATTTAAATTACGTGATTTTAATTCTATTAAGTGTTTTAATTTCTTTGTGGAAATGAGATTCGTGAACTTTCTAAGGAAAATTAAAATATGTATATATATATTCTTCATTGTAATTTTTCATTTTTTATTACGAATTTAATATTTTTAAATATAATCATATTTTGAAATTAAAGCTCGATTTCATAAAACAATTAAAACTTGTAAAATTTTCTGTATAGGACTTTCAAAGTGATCTTATATTTTTAATTTGATACCATTAGCAATGTTTAATTTTTAAAAAAATGTAAGTCGTATATTGTGCATTAATATAATGAATGTTAAGAATTTACAACTATGAATTAGTATCTAGTATCCCTTAAGTATTTATTGAGAATTTCATTAGTATATATTATAAGTCCCCATTTCTAAGTATAAGTGATTTTTATGTTATTGTTTTAATGATAATATGTTATTTGTATTTTCAAATTCTGGTTCAAAACGAGTTCAATCGCTACACAAAATGCATAGGAGATTCAGCGTAATCCAAAAAGAACCACCACGGGTTGCATTCATATTCTGAACCCGCAATTCAGAACGAAATCCCCTTCCCCGACGATATATGAGGTTCAAATGAACTTAACATAAAAGATTGTCAGAACTGAACAATGGCAAAAAGGAATTTAACTCTCATATATATGTCATGAACAATATCATTTAATGAACTGGGGCCTGAATGGCCGAGTGACGCTCTGGTGCTCAGTGCCACAGGTTTCGGGTTCGAGACCCAGGATACCATGGATGTTTGCAATGGTTCGAAATTCACTTAGCTCTATATACCCCTGTCTCATATGACAATCAGACGTCACAGAGCCAAATCAGACTTCTACTTACGAGTGTTCCATCACAACAGAAGCTGCCCTTTTTCCCTTCAGCCATGAGATCACACTGGTTCGTGGGGCTTGGTCTAGATGTCTAACAAGTGTGATAAGAAACAACATAATAAAGTACTAAATACCAAGCCATTCTTAATAGGTAGAGAAAATATTTGTTACTTATTCATCAGCAATTGCTTTTTATATATTTAATTACTTATATTCTTAAAAATATTTCTGTTTTTAGGAAGTAATTAATTTAAAAAAAAAATATTAAAATCTAATTGCGATATAAATTGCAAGCATGTCTGTAAATATTTATATCAAATCAACCAAAAGTTGATTATTTAAGTTACTTTCCCTATCTCTGATTCCTAAATAATAAGGAATACATTAACAGTTTATCTAATTATATAATTTCATTAATAAAGTATAAGCATAGAACTTAAACAGACATTAATTCAAGTCATTAATCACTGCATCTGGAAATTTGGGATTTTATTTGATATTTTAAAATACACGTATCTTTAGTTCTTGCTTTCCTTTAAAGAGAAATGTCAAGGGTATCTTAATTGATTAGCTTCTAATTCTAATATTATGCTCCAGCTATGATTTAACTAGCTTTGGGAATAGCTTGGATTCATTTGAAATTTAATGCAATGCAACTGAAAAAGGAATATTTTCTACTGCAGGCTGGTTTCCCTAAATGTAAATGTCAAGTTCGTCATTAATTGATTTAAAAACTTTTACTGATTATATTAAGGATGCAATATTTATATATTTGTGGAATCAATTATATAGCTACACAGCATTTATATAATATAGTATTAAACAGTATAATATAAATGCTGTATAAGTCTTATATAATAATCTTAACTTAATTTTATCATAATTGTTTAAGGTCAATGTTATAAAATCACAGATAAAACATGCATTTGCCATAGTAATCTTATATTAGCTGTATTAATTTCACTTGTAATGCAATTAAAAAAAGTAAATGTATGTCAATAATTACTTTAAATAAATAAATATTACAATTTATTTAATGGAACCTTTATTAACTTTTAGGAAGTAAATGTTATATCAGCTACCAATGAATTTAGAAGGGATAGACTGTAAACATGTGCTTGATGGCGGAGTGACTAGCTCTCGGTGCCGAAAGTTTCGTGTTCGAATTTTGGCATTGCCATGGATGTTTGTTGCGGTTCAGAATCCATTTCAAACCGTAGTTTTCGGTTTTATATATTCGGTAGTTGGGTGACAGGCTGCTAACCCTATTAAAAAAAAAAAAAAAAAAAAAAAAAAAAAAAAAAAAAAAAAACCATCTCATGTCTCGAAATATTCTAATAGGCAGACGGTCTTGGCCCACCATGGGGCTGCTGTATCATGAAGAAAAATAATATATATATATATACGTACATATATTCATAATTGACTGTAGAGCGTTGGGCGTAGTGCTGATAACCCTACCTCGTAAAAAGAAAAAAATATCCTGTCTCGAAATCTGCCTGCGGACAGACAGTCTTGGCCCATCGTAGAACTGTTGCGGCAGAGACGAAGATATATATACTATTTTGTTCAAAAATAATACCAGTTTTCAATTTCAAATTCCCGGGGTTTATGGAATTTTAATTTCTTTTAGGTTTTTTGACATCTGTGTTGATGTCAAAATAGTCATTAACGTTTGAGTTACGCTGGCTTTGTGAGAAGCTAATGTCTGAATTAATTGAGCAAAGAACTTGCATTAAATTTTGTTTGCGGAAACGTATAGAATTTTGCAGAAGGAATTCGGTTAGCATTCCTATATCGGAAAGAAATCTTTATATGTGGTATAAACAGTTCAAAGAAGGTAGAGAACGTGTTGAAGACGAAGAGCCCTCTGGTCGACCATCAACCTCAACCGACGAAGATGACTTCAAAAAATTAAAGATTTGGTGCTTGCAAACAGTCGATTTACAATTAAAGACCTTGCTGATGATGTTGGAATTTCAATAGGATAGGTTAATTCCATTTTGGGCCTCAAACTCGTCAAATCTCTATTGGTACCGATTGGTTCATGGCTAATATGCAGCTTCCATTTTTAGTGAGGAACCACGAAGGCTGAAGACTGATTAAACCCCAAGACAACGCTTTAAGCTCATATTAGTCCGGGGCCTACTGTTTAAAGTGGATTCCAAACCACTACAAACATCCATGGCAGCACCGGAACTCGAATCGAGCGCTAGACATTCGGTCATTCAGTCCTCATGCTAAATATATTATAGATATATATGCATATGTATGTTACATTAATGTATATCAGTTTTTGATTTTATTGTTAAGTCAGTATTTTACATCTGAGCCGTTAGTAAATATATTTTTATTTTGTAACTTTGTAATATAAGAGAATTAAATGTTCGAAGATTTATAGTGGATATATTATAATTCCTAAAATATAAAATTACAAATTTAAAACCATATTTTTAACAAAGAAATAAAACTCTAATGCAACTAATAAAAAGAACAATCTTTTCTCAGATGAAAAATTAAATAGCCTTTTCACTTGAATCTACTTGCATAATATTTTATTTCTTCTCAAACTAAATAACGCGATGAAATTGGTTTACATTAAAAAAAAAAATATTAAACAAATAAAGGATTCTTCAAATAAATCGTTTTTATTGTGAGCAAATCCATTTATGACTAAAAATTGAAAGTAGGAAATTAGTTCCTTTTATTTTAAAAATATCGCATCGACAAGTTTTATTTCAGATTAAACGTAATTTAATTTCTTAAAACGATCACATATCGAAAGGAAACTTGCATATTGTTTAAATAATTAAAGTTTTTTTTTTTTTTTTTTTTCGTATTGTTTAAATAGCAATAATAAAAGCCAGTTTAAAAAAATATATTTTGTTCTTTAAGAAATCAACTACAGTCAAACTTGTTGATGACAAATTTCTGTTTCCAAGGTAAGACAGGCAGGTCCACACCAATTAACGCAAACCCGTTTCAAAAAGCTCCCGTTTGTATGTTAAGGAAAATCATGATAAATCCGTAGGCTGGAAGACTTATTTATCTCTAGAGGAAATGATGCTGTGTGAGTATCTAAGATGCTAGTTTATTGGTGGGAATCGTTGTGATAACTTCAGGATTCAATATAACCGATGCAAATTCTGGTAATTCTGCTCCTTCTGATGCAACCAGAGTAGCACTGTATATCTGTTTATCTAAGAGAAGGAATTTGACTAAGGCATCCTGAATTCTCAAAATGTCAATATTGCTAAATCTGATGGAGGACGAGTTTTGTTTCCCAACTAAATCAATTAACGCCAACCCGTTCAAAAGTTCTCGTTAGTATGAAAGGAAAAGCATGATAAATTCGTAGGCTGGAAATATTTATTCATTTCTAGAGGACATGATGCTGTGTGAATATCCAATATACTAGTTTATTGGCGAGAAACTTTGTAACAACTTGTAGATGTAACAACTGAAGTAACTTCTGGTAATTCTGCTCCATATGATGCAGCCAAGGTAACGCTTATTATTCTATTGTATATTTGTCATTTTATTAGTGAAGGAATTTGAGTAAAGCATTACGAATACGAAATGATCAATATTGCCAAATCTGGTGGAAGACGAGTTTCTGTTTCCTAAGTAAGACAGACAGCTTCAAAACAACTTGTGGATGCAATGTAACGAATGCAACTTCTGGTGATTCTGCTCCTTCTGATTCAGCCAGGGTAACTTTGATTCTACGGTATATCTGTTATTCTATTAGTAAAGGAATTTGACTAAATCATCCTGAATTCGCAAAATATCAATATAGCGAAATCTGGTGGATGACGAGTTTCTCTTTCCCAAGTAAGAAAGACAGCTTCAAACCAACTTGTGGATGCAATGTAACTGATGCAACTTCTGGTAATTCTGCTTGTATCTTATGCAACCAGGATAACGCCGATTCTACCGTGTATCTGCTTTTTATTAGAGAAGGAATTTGACTAAATCATCCTAAATTCGCAAAAGATCAATATTGCCTAATCTGGTGGATCATGAGTTTCTGTTTCCAAGGTAAGACAGTCAGGTTCAAACAAATTAACACAAATCCATTCAAAAGGGGCCGTTTGATAAGGAAAAGCATGATAAATTCGTAGGCAGGAAAGACTTATTTATCTCGAGAGGGAAGGATGTTGTGTGAATATCCAAGATGTTATTTTATTGTAGGAATCGCTGTGATAAATTGTGGATCCAATGTAACTGATGCAACTTCTTTTAATTCTGCTCCTTTTGATACAGCCAAGATAACGCCAATTCTACTAAATATGTGCTATTTTATTAGTGAATATATTTGTCTAAAGCATCCTGAATTCGTGAAAGATCAATATTGCCAAATTAGTGGATGACGAATTTATGTTTTGAAGTAAGACAGGTAGGTTCAAACCAATTAACACAAATCTGTTCAAAAGCTCCCGTTTGTATGATAAGGAGAAACATGATAAATTCGTAGGCTGGAAAGAGTTAATTATCTCGAAAGGAGAGTATGTTGCATGAATAAACAAGAAGCTAGTTTATTGAGGGAATCGTCGTGACAACTTTTCTATGCAATGTAGCTGATCCATTTTGTAGTAATTCTGCTCCTTCTGATACATTCAAGGTAACGCTGATTCTACTGAATATCTGGCTGTTGATTACTGAATGAATTTAACTAAAAGCATCCTAAATACGAAAAAGATCAATATTGCCAAATCTGATGGATCGCGAGTTTCTGTTTCCGAAGTAAGACTATCAGGTTCAAACCAATTAACACAAAACAATTCAAAAGCGTTTGTAGTATGAAACGCATGATAAATTCGTAGGCTGGAAAGACTTATTTATCTCGAGAGGAGAGGATGCTTTGTGAATTTCCAAGATGCTAGTTTATTAGAGGGAATCGTCGTGACAAATTGTGATGCAATGTAAATGATGCAACTTCTGGTAATTCTGCTCCTTCTCATGCAACCAGGGTAACGGTGATTCTACTGAATATCTGCCGTTTTATCAATGGAAAAATCTGTATAAAGCCTCCTGAATACGGAAATCCATATTGCCAAATTTGAATGAATGAGTTAAACACTCTATAGCATTTTTTTATGTTTTATTATCTGATATTGCTGGCATACATGTTAAATTATTCAATTTCTTTTACTTTATTAAATGTATTAAAACAAGTTTCCCAAATATAATTTATAGAAAGTGAATTTGTCACTGTATTTTAAATTAGCTGCAGTCGCTACATTATTTATAAACTGTTGTTCGTAAATTAATTTAAATCAACCTGGATTTACACAATTGCATATAAATCTAGACTGAGACTTTATAAGCAGAAGTTTGCTATGGAGATGAATTTCAGATAACATAATTTGAATAATTTAAGTATTTTAATTAGCTGTGATAAAATAATTCGGATTTCTCGAAACATCCTAGTAACTGTTTAATGTATTAATATAAACTTTTCGCTACATACGTGGCAACTGTAAATTTAGAAACTTTGAAATAATACATATTCATTCGTATTAATTTAATAATAAAACTATTCTTTACGGTTGACAAATTTATGCAACATAATTATATTTTAGGGACATCGCTGAATTTATCTATTTTAAACAAAAATATTTGGATTTTTCCTAAGAGAAAAAAGTTTTAAAACATTTTTATCATTTTTAAATAACCTCCGCTGCAAAAATGAATAAATAAAAATAAATGCTTAATTTTATTTGAAACATCTGAAATAATTTGCTCTTATTTTTATTAAATATTAATTTATATATACAATTAAAACGTATATACTTTTAAAATAAATTCAGATATTTACGCTTTCTTTATTCTTCATAAAAGTTGTGAACATGGCTATTTTTAAAAGAAAATATCAAAAGAAATTATTAACAAATTTAAATACTTATTATTAATATTAGTTCAAAAGCATTCTTCTCCCAAAAAATATTGGTTATTGAAGAATATTATTAATTACCAATAAACAAGAACTTGATCAATAGACATGACTATTTAAATTAGAGTGAATAAAAATATACAACCTGTATTACTAAACAAATGTAGGCTAACCGTTATTAATTTAACCTTCCCACAATTAAGTGATAATTCAATTATAAAATAAGTGTCGTTTTTTTATGTGTTATAAAAATTAGTAAGGATTTAAAAAATAATATATAAAAAAAAATATCTTAACAAATTCTTAACAACATTAATAGTTATTATCAATATTAGTTCAAAAGCATGTTTCTCCCAAAAAATATTGATTATTGAAAGATATTTATAACATTGACTAATTGAATCAAATATTTAGTAACATTTGATTTCGGAAAGATTACATATTTGTCTGCAAATTAATAAATAGTTCATCTTATTTCTGAACTACCAATAAACATGACTATTGAAATTATCGTGAATGAAAATATATAGCATGTATCAACCTGCAAATGTAGGCCAACCATTGTTTTTTTTTTTCTTTCCGTGGCTTAATAAGGTATAATACGCGTTGTATATTATTTTTATAAAAATATTATATATTGTTTATAAAATATTATATAATACGCTTTGTTTTATATTTGTTTATAAAAATTAGCAACGCTCAACTGTATTTGATTAGAAATTCCGGAACATTGAAACAGTTGAATTAAAAAAGATATTAGTTTAGTTATTTTTCCACATTTTCCATTCATTTTCAATTAAAATAGCTTTTCAGCATTTATTAGGACCTGGAAACCAAATGCATGTTTAAAATTTAAATTTAAGGAAATTTAGTTTTCTATGGAAACATTTTTGCAAATATTGTGATTATAAGTAATATAGTAAATAAACACGAATTAGAAATGTTTTAATATGTACCCACGAAATGACATATTATTTGTGGTCATGTTTTTAGATAAAAAGTTGTAAAAAAACTCAAGTGCAAATTTCAGACATTAATTAACAAAAATTTTACTTAATTTTAATTTCTTAACTAAAATTTAATTAATAAGTGGAGGCCCCTAAGGGTGCACTTAATACTTTGATAAGTAACGTAGCTTAACAGATAACTTTCGTAACAATTTTATTAACTTATTTAATTGTATAAGAAATTTGTGCCCTTGTTTTCAAGAAATAAATATATAATTATATTAGCTAAGATTTTAATTAGTTAGCTAGGGAATACAGAAAAAAAAGGTCCATTAATGATTATTTTTTATTCTAATCAAATAAATTAAAAATATTAGCATAACTCAATATTTTTTTCTTTCTCATGGATGCCTTAAGGCAAGCGCTGCACAGAGTATTCACTTTGCATTACCCAGGGGGCGCGTGTAACTTGAAGATAAGCCACGGACGCGGAGTAACTATGCCCCCGCAACGCTCTACGATCATATTAGACCGGGACCTACGGTTTAAATTGGATTGCTAACCATTACAAACATCCATGGCACCGCCGGGACTCGAACCCGAAACCTGTGACACCGAGCGCCAGCCACTCGGCCATTCAGGCCCATAACTCAATACATATACGAAATCATTTTCTAATTTAAGAAGTACTCAAAAGTATTAATTTTTGTCATACAACTCACGACATATTGAAAAAAATGTCGTGCTTGTATTATATACTTTACTATAATAGTTATAAAAATTTTGAAATACAGATTGATTTCGTTAATTTGAAAATTTTTAATTAATTTAATAAAATATAAACAAATTTAATCAATATAACTAAAGCGCTGGTTACAGTAATATGTATTTCTATATGTGTCACAGCTTTCCAATTATCCGCAACTCATTAATCATAATCAGTAATTATATAGGAAAATAAAACCTTAAAATCTCAATTATTATATTCACTTTACTACACACATTTTTAGTAATAGTGACATGTCGTAATATATGTTAGCATGTCATTACAATTAATAAGGTCGACTAAAAAATAAATTTTATGTTTACGATTTTTTTTTTTTTTTTACAATTTAATAATTGCTTATTCATTGAAAAAAAAAATTAATTACATTCAGGCATTAAATTGAGTAATTTAAATAATATTTAAATATATTAATGGTAAAAAATATCAAAACAACCACTTATAAATGCATTTCATGAAAATTAAATAAAAGTTATTATTGCATACATGTCCTATCCAACTGAGATATCGCAATAACCTGACTTCAAAGAATATTTTACATATTCATTGTAATATCCATCTTATAACATTTATGTTTCAAAAAATTATAAATTATTACATTTTATTGCATTTATAACTTCAATTCAAATCGGAATTTTTATTCAATAGTAAAATGGTATTGAAAAATTCCGATTTTATTACAACCTTTTCTATTGAATACAAATTATTGTAAATATCATACTTACTTTGCTTCATAACTAAACACACATGAAGTGAATAAATATCAGGAATTTTATTATTTACAGTATCATATTGATCTGCGACAAATCCCATATTGGTAAGAAACGTAAATAATAAAACACATTTTGCAGATTTATTATCTTAAACATCATTCAAATGTCATGGTTATTTAAAAACATAACAAATATCAGCTTTTTATAAAATTTATACTTGAATGTAAATCGAAATTTGTTGGATGAATATTTTTTAAAAATGCCATATTTATGTATTATCATAACTAAACATATCTATTTAAATAGCGTAAATAAATATCAGGATAAGCAGTACTCACCGTACCCTTGACCCTCAGCGATATATCTCACATTGATAAAAAAAAAAGTAGCGAAATAGAAAAACTCCTTAAACTTGTTGTAAATATCATATTCACATACAATATACTTGTTGTAAATACAATATACTATACAAACAATGTACTTGTAAAATTATTGTAAATATCATATTTACATTACTTCGTAACTAAATACACATATATTAATTGAAGTGAATAAATATCAAGACATTTATTATTCACATCACATTATTATTAACATCACTTCCACATTATCATACTTATCTGATTGGAACATACCACACATTGATAAGAAACGTAACTAACCAAACACATATATTTTATCTTAAACATCCTTCATATGTCATGATTATTTCGAAATATAACAAATATCGGCTTTTTATTAAATTAATAGTTGAATGGAAATCGAAATTTCGATATTAGGTAAACATTTTTTTAAAAGCACCATTTTTGTGTATTACCTTAACTAAAGATATATATTTATATGATGTAAATAAACATCAATATATGCAGCACTCCCCGTACCTATGATCCCTAAGCGATGTATCACACATTGATAAGAAAGGCAACTAATGAAACTAATATTTATTATATTTAACGTCCTTCATGCGTCATGATTATTTCAAGCATAACAAGTATTGGCTTTTTATGAAATTAATAGTTGAATGCAAATTGAAATTTATTGGATAAACCTTTTTTAAAAATACCACATTATATCTTTAAAATACCACATTATGTTTTAAATTACCACATTTTTTAAAAAATACCATATTTTATCATAACTTAATATTTATATTTGTACATTATTTAAATATAATTTTGTATATATTTATTTACTAAACATCAAGATGTGCAGTATTCCCGTACCCATGACCCCAAGCGATGTATCGTACATTGATAAGAAACGTAAATAATAAAACTAATATTTATTATATTAGGCATCCTTCATATATAACATAACATATCATATTATATATATACATAACATATCATCCTTCATATGTTATCATTCATATGCTTATTTAAAAAATAACAGTTATCGGCTTTTTATTATATTTAAATTTGAATGCAAATCGAAATTTCGATATTAGATAAACATTTTTTTTTTTTAAATATCACATTTATGCATTACCATACCTAAATATATCTACTAAAACAATGTAAATAAATATGAGAAAGTGCAGTACTCACCGTACCCATGCCCCTCCGCGATATATCGCACATTGATAAAAAAAGTAGCGAAATAGAAAAACTCCTTAAACTTGTTTCTCATCACGCTGCAGCTGCCAGCAGCTCAGAGCGGCGAAGAGTCATTGGCGGGAAAGCGCGCAAATTTGCAACTCAAACCATCACAAATATCCCACATGACTTTTCTCACGAAACAAACACTACTTTCTTTTTTAATTGTTCCCCGACTTCACTTAATCCGGCATCCCGCGCCCGGTCGTTAGCTGGCGGCCGGATCTCCCGTCGCCGGATTCATAGTTGTCGAGAACTCCGAAGAAACTTTCTCCCCACTTTGCGGAGCGAGCGAAAAGAAGGAGTCTTGCCGGACTCCGGGCGAATAGTGTACTCCCCTCCGTCGCAACACGCGCTCAGGTAGTTGTGGACTCTTGGGCGCATGCGCCCTCTCATCGGGACTATCTTACCACTATCTCTCATTCCCAGATTACAAAAAAAAAATGACTCCTCCTCTTTCTCAGTTTTACAATTATCCCCATCCTCATCATTATATCAAATTATATTTACTGCTATTCATTATCAATATTTTTAAAAGATGTTATCATTTTTTTTTTTTATATTGAATTTGTGGCCCCAGAAGGATTAAAATAAGACATTTAAAGAAATTGAACAAATAAATTATTAGACCGATTTATATTTAATAGTTTGTATTGCGTATAAAAATTTTAAATGCATTTTATGGTATTTAAAATTAGATTATAATGTGACTATATATAAATAGTTTAAATGCAATACGTAAATTGAAATTGAATGCAGAAATTTTTAACAATTTTTAATATTTCTTTATTTTAGTTTTATGTTAATTAACATTAAAATAATTGCATATTTAGACATTTAGAGGCAATTTGTTGCTTAGACGTTTTTAAATGTTTTTAGTCACACCTATAAATAGTAATTTAGATGGGTTTTTTTTAATAATTTATTAGTAATTTAGATATTTTTTTAATAATTTATTAGTAATTTAGATGTTTTTTTTTTAATAATTTATTAGTAATTTAGATGTTAAAATTATGAAACATACATGTTGTAAACTCTTCGGTGCATGCGCCCACTCATCATAACTGTCTTACCACTATCTCTCATTCCCAGATTACAGAAAAAAAAAATGACTCCTCCTCTTGCTCCTATTTTTAATTATCCTCATCCTCATCATCATACTAGAAATTATAATTGCTATTCATTATCAGTATTTTTTTAAAAGATCTTATCAGTTTTTTTTTTCTTGTTTATTGAATCTATATCACAGAAGGATAAAAATATCATTATTATAAGATGTTTAAAAAAAATTGAATTAGACGCATTTATATTTCATTCTTTATAATTCATATAATAGATTTAAACATGTTTTATGATAATTAAAATTAATTAATTATTTGATTATCTATAAATAGTTTAAATGCAATACGTCAATTGAAATCGAATGTAAAATATTTTTAAATAATTTTAATATTTCTTTATTTCATTTTTATGTAAATTAATATTAAAAATAACTGAATAATTAGATATTTAGAGGCAATTTGATGTTTTTTTTTTATTTACATGTTTTTTTAATCACACCTATACATAGTAATTTTAAAATTATGAACCATATACTCTGTGGAACCTCTGCCTAAACACTACTTGCGGAGTCTTGGGGCATGCGCCCTCTCATCATGACTATCTTACCACGATCTCTAATTCCCCGATTAAAAAAAAAAGGTACCAGATTACCTCTTCCTCAGTTTTACAATTATCCCCATCTTCATCATTATATCAGAAATTATATTGAGCGATATTTTTTTAAAAAGATGTTATCCTTTTTTTTTATTGAATCTAGGTCCCAGAAGAAATAGAAAAGATGAATTATTAGACCGATTTATATTTAATAGAGTGTTATGCATAATTTTAAATGCATTTTATGATATTTAAAATTAAATAATCATTTGTTATCTATAAATAGTTTAAATGCAATACTTGAATTGAAATCAAATGCAAAGTATTTTAAACTAATTTTAATGTGTATTATTTTTTTTATATAAAACAATATTAAAATAACTGAATATTTAGATAATTAGATTTTAGATTTTTATCATAGTAATTTTAAAATTATGAAAAAATGATGATTAATAAATTTACCTTGATAAAATCAAAGCCATAACCTTTCTTGTAGTTTTCTCATTTTGAAATAAAACCGCTATTGTAAGAAAGATTGTTATTTATTTTACTTTGATTATATTGTTTAAAATTTCATTTTGTTTTTATTTCATGACGTGTTTTTTTTTATAAATAAAACAAGATCCGCTAAAATAGCATGAATCCCATTTTTAATAAAATATGTAATAAATTCATTTATTAAACTAACAATTACAAGCATAGAAAAAAATCATCACGTAGAAAATCATTTAATAACAAAAAAAGTTTACGAAATTTACACTAGAAGTAATGATGAGAATTAATAGAAGAATATATGTCCCAATCTTCTTACAGTTACCTTATCCCCCATCCTCATCATTATATCAGAAATTATATTTAGTGCTCTTACTTACCAATATTTTTTAAAGATGTTATCAGTTCTCTTTTTTATTGAATCTATGTCCCAGACGAATAAAAATAAGAGGTTTAAAGAAATAGAGTAGATGAATTAATAGACCGGTTTATATTTAAAAGTATGTAATGCATATAATAATTTTAAATTATTTTTCTGATATTTAAAACTAGATGATAATTTGATTATCTACAAATAAGTCAAATGCAATACGTCAATTTAAATGAATGCAAAATATTTTTAACTAATTTAATGTTTCTTTATTTTAGTTTATATAAAATAATATTAAAATAAATGAATATTTTTATCACACCTATATATATATTTTAAAAATTATGGAAAAATTGAAGATTAGTAAATTTATGATGACTTCCTAAAGTCTTAACTTTTTGAGCAGTTGAATTTTTATAAATAAATTAACTTTTGAGCTAAATATAATATTGTTATGATTTATTAAAATATATAATAATGTTATATATTATATTTTGTTCATATCGTTTTTTGCAATTTCATTTCATGAAATATTTTATTTTTTTTTTAATTAAAACAAGATACGCGCTACTATAACATGAATCCCACTTCAATATAATATGTAACGAATTAATTTATTAAACCTACAATTACAATCATAGAAAAAAGATCTTAGAAAAGAACATGCTAAAAATCATTTAATAACACAAACAGCTTAGAAAATTTACTGTAGAAGTATTGATGAGATTTAATAGTAGAATTTATGTCTCAATCTATTTACAGTTAAACTTACTCCAACCAACAATTCGAACGTGAGCCAAACCATAGATATCATAGGTTTAATATGCTTTTAATGAAAAACAAGCTTTTAACCACCACTTCTTGGAAACGTAACGATTTTTGAGTGTATTTTATTGCCAAAACAGTATTAAAATTGAGTCTAATAAAGTAAATGATTTCGTTTAGTAATTGTTATGAATCTATCATTTAAGAACAACACTAAATTCTATAGAAGCCATCAAATAAGAGAGAAAGATTACATTTCAATATTTTCTTCCCAAATATAATCACAAAATAATTTAATAGCAATAAATACAGTTAATATTTAGTGTAATACATTTCATGAATTAACTCTTATGTTTAAAATGTTTCACCTTGCAGTCAGATTCATATCAAAATTTAATAAAAAAAAAAAAAAATTAACTATAACATGCACTATTAAGAGTCAAATTAAGTTGTGTATAAAATCTCAACAACAAGAAAGTAAAAATTCTTTGAAATTTAAAAAATGATGTCAAGAAATTTAATACAATAATAAACAGAAAAATCCTTTTTATCAAATTTTTCAGATGAATTTACATTTAAGTACAGTAAATAATTAAGCATAATAATATTTCCCAAATTTCCTTAAGGAAATTAATTAAATACAAATACAATATCATAACATTATTATGTATCAAGAAAAAAGATAATTTAAAAATATTTTTTGGAATTTCGTACTTTAAAAGTAATATTGTACAGAGACTATTATTTCAGCCTATAATTAATTCTTCAATGATAATTAAAAAAAGTTGTTTTCCTCAAATATGACCTATTCTTAAAGAAAACATTTATTAATGTGAGTATAATATTAAACGAATCGATTTTATAATGTGCAGTGTAAAAGAAATTTATATACTTAAATCTCATGAAAATTTCACGAATTCATTTAAATAATTGAACCTAATACAAGAAAATAAAATGCCTTGAATTTGAAAAAAAAAACAATTTTAAGTCACAATAATTTATTTAAGGAATCTACAAACAACAACAACAAAAAAAAAAAAAACATTAAAATGATCAAATTTATAATCAAAATAATTGACTTTAGCCGAGATTTAGATTTCTTTTAATACATGTTTTTGTGCATATTTTTGTATTTTTCTTTCTATGTTTATTAAAATATGAAAACAAATTCTTTTAAATTTGATACGATTTTTAACTTATAATACTCTAAAAAACAACAAACGCAGTTAAAAATACAAACAAATGTATGTAATACATATTTACAAAAATGCATTCAATTCAAGTAAGTTAAACAATTTTAAAAATCCCTGAAATAAAGAATGATGCTATAATATGATTAGTTTTAATGGGCATAAAAAGTTCTTGCATATTTTCATTCATAATTCGTTAAAAAAATTAGTCAACATTTTTAAGGCAAAGTGGGCAATCCGCTAATAATTTATTCTCTGGAGTTTTCTTGAATTTCTCCCTTCTATTTCTCCCTTGAAAAATATAACTTAGCTTAGAATAAAATTTAATGAGAGTAAATTAATATTATTTGATAATTAAAATTAAATATTTGAGAATAAATGTTTACTTCATTATATATTCATTTAATGCACAAGTAATGAATTGGAGACCCAACATTTGTTAGGTCAAGTAAAAAATACGTATTTTAACATTTACTAGAATATATTATCTCATATGAAAATATATAAAAACGTATATTAATTCAAGATGAGATGTTTAAGTTCCCTTAACATCTCATCTTGAATTAATATAAGTTTATTATACGTTATACGTTTATTAATATACGTAAGCCTTACTTAAATTAATGTTGGATTTTACTACATTTAATTTAATTTTTTTCATCCCTTATTTTGCATATTCAAAATGGAACTGCTTTTTAAAATCTGTGAGCTTTCTAGAATAGCGTAATTATCATTTAATTTCATATAAAAGATATATTATTTCTTTTGATGAAATAACTTTGCATTATTATTAATTGTAGTATTTTAGTATTTCATCACATAATTTAGTTTAAACACATAATAAAATGAAATTTTATTCTTCCTCTTTCTAGTATAAAATATTTCGTGATTTAAATAAATCACCTTAAATTGTAGTTAATTTGATGATTTTTCTTGCATTAAAAAGTTTGCATGTTACAAAACAATATTTTAATGATTTTTGTATGCAAATAAACATAATATGTATGGCATTAAAAGACTATTTATCTTGTTCAATTTTTTGTGCTATTTATTTTAAATATTTTCAATATGATTCATGATAATTCAAACAGATTTTTATAATATGCAATATAAAAGATGTTTATACTTATTACGTAAATAAATCCGATAAAAATTTCAATAATTTGTTTAAATATCTAAACCTATCACAAACAAGCATGTTTTCATTCATAATTCTTTAAAAAAATTAGTCAACAATTTTAACGTAAAGACAAACAACTCGCTAATAATGTGTTCTCTGGAGTTTTCTCCAATTTCTGCTTTCTATTTCTCCCTTGAAAAATATAACTGAGCTTAGAATAAAATTTAATGAGAATAAATTAATATTATTTGGTAATTAAAATTAAATATTTGAGAATAAATGTTTACTTCATTATATATTCATTTAATGCACAAGTAATGAATTGGAGAACCAAATATTGTTAGGTCAAGTAAAAAATACCTATTTTAACATTTACTAGAATATCTTATCTCATATAAAAATATAAAAGCATATATTAATTCAAGTGAGATGTTTAAATTCAACATGCCTTATTAAAATTAATGTTGGATTTTACTACATTTAATAAAGAAATTTTTTCAACCCTTATTTTGCACATTCTAGGTCTGCTTTTTTTTAAAATCTTTTATCTTGCTATAATAGTGTAATTATCATTTAACTTCATAAAAAATATATCTCATTGCTTTTGATGAAATAACTTTGCATTATTAATAATTGCATTTTTTAATATTTCATCACATAATTTAGTTTAAATATATAATAAAATGGAATTTTATTCTCAGTATTTCTAGTTTAAAGTCTTTCGAGATTTAAATAAATCACTTTAAAATGTAGTTAATTTGATGATATTTCTTCCATTAAAAATTTTTAACTTTACAAAACAATATTTTAATGATTTATGTATGCAAATAACATAATGCGCATGATATTAAAGAACTATTCGTGTTGCTTAAAACCATTTGTTTTAATTTTTGTTTTTTATTTTTATTTTTATATATGTGTGATTAATTTATAGTTTTTGTAATTTTTCAGGATTCTTTTACTTTATTGAGCGTTTCATAAAATAACAAAGTGTTATTATATATATATATATATATATATATATATGTATATATATATATATATATATATATATATATATATATATATATATATATATATATATATATATATATATATATATATATATATAATGTATATCAATGATATCATTTGTTATTGTAAGATTTCGTGTGTATTGTCAAATTCACAGGATTCATATAGAGGTGTTTTTTTTTTTGCTAATCTTATTTGAAATTGAATTTCTAACTCATAATCTGGACTGGAATTCAGAAGTGAACTAGATTTTTCCATCATAATTATTTTTAAAAAACACAAACTAGAAACTGCTTTGTTTTCAATCAGTTTTTGTTTGTTGTGTGTATCCACGGTCATTTTGTGCACACTTTACGCTAATTAGACCGGAACCTAAAGTGTAACGTGGATTCCAAACCGTTGATAAACATCCATGCCACCGCCAGGATATGAACCTGAAGCCTGTGGTACCAAAGTCAATTGGTCATCAGGCCACTTCAATCTGGATTCACTAGTTATTCCAGATTGAAGATTTGAAGATTGGATTCCAGATTGGTCCCATTTCTAGCTTATCCCTAGTGAATTTACTACTTTTTTCCATATCTCTTTTTTTTAGAAGTTAATAATTTAACTTATAAACTTAATTTTAAAAGATCTCCTAGTTATCGTATATAATATTTTTAAGTAAACCTGCATTGTTATATTTCTTTGTTATTAAGGTATTTCTTTGAATAGTCTGTATTTTTGATAATGCAGTATTGTTGAATATTATTCATCAATCTTTTTTTACAAATATGCCTTGATGTTTAGTTCTCATAGTTAAAAATTATAATTTTTCACATAAGAACTTGCAGTAATAATAGCTAACAATATATTTCTTTCTTAAAAATTTTTTCCAGATAGTGTAAATCAATTTTGAAATGTCATAAAATCTGCTTATTCTATTCGTACTTGAAGACGAATAACAGAATTCTAGAATCGAGTTACTATTCTGGAATTCTAGAATCTATGTAACAAGTCCTACTTTCGCTTCTATTACACTAAAATCTTTTGAAATATTCATGGGGCAGTGAATGACATAGTACAAAATAAGTCACACATGTTATCTCAATTGTTCGATGTTACAATTACGAAGAGTGTAAAAAAATAATAAACTATTGTTTTATTCCGTAAAAATCTAGCCAATTTTTATTCCTTAATGTTTCTGTTAAATATCTTGTCATAAGGTTCATTTTTAGCTACATATGCAATAGCAAAAATTTCATAGCAAATTTTAGCTATTGCAAAAATTTCACATTTTTTAAATATTTATTTGAATTTTTAATTTAACCTTCACAAGTTACTAAATTTACGCTTTCCATATGAGTTTGTACTCAGAAGATTTCTAAATTCTATTACAGTTTTACAAACATATCTATAATTTCTGAACTCATTCTTTATGAGCAATATCTCATAAAATTCACTTATTCCTATAATGAATGAATATTTGGTATAGTTGCCCCCAAATAATTTATACCAATTTGCTTCAAAAATGCTAATATTTCTAACAAAAGATTTTAATAACATCTATAGATTATTAAGTTTTTTTTTTTTTAAATTATTCAATTCTTACTTATACATATTTATTTAAGCATCTCACACTCGCTAATTAACCCGATCAATAATTTCAAAAAAATTATATGCAGAATCTACTGTGATCCGAAGTAGTGGATAATTTTTTCAACATTTTTAATAAAAACTTCCATCGTTTTCTCCTTTACCGATTTGAAATTTTTAATGGGCCTTGTTATCTTTATATTTTAAACACAATCTTTTAAAATTTTCTTTAATGACTTTTTGTAAAATATCTTTAATTCATTAAAATATGTTTGTTAAAAATGTGTCTGTTAATATTAAAATATGTGGGCCTGAATGGCCAAGTGGCTAGCGCTCGGGCGCTCGGTTCCAACAGGTTTCCACAGGTTTCGGGTTCGAATCCCGGTGGTGCCATGGATGTTTGTAGTGGTTCGGAATCCACTTTAAAACGTAGGTCCCGGTCCCTAATAGGATCGTAGAGTGTTGCGGGGTCATTGTTACTCCGCGTCCGTGGCTTATCTTCACGTTACACGCGCCCCCTGGGTAATGCAAAGTGAGTAACGTCTGTGCAGCGTTTGCCTTAAGGCATCCAAGACCAAGCTGTCTAAGTGTTTGCCAGCTGCATTAAAACAAAAAAATATATTAAAATGTGTTTGTTGTTTGTCTAAATCAATTTTCAAAAGTTTTTGAATCATGTTATTGGAAAAAATTAACTAATTTAAAATAAATGTTTATTAAAATACTTAATTTTTTTCTCTTTTTGTGTAGTTACTATATAAATTGTATATTTATCACACAAATACAAATTTATTGGGAATACCATAGCAACTTCTCTTCATTTTCTATGTTCAATCGAAATTGATTTTAAATGGATTTCAAAAACCAACAACATCTAATAAAAATGCAATCCATCGCGTTTGGAGCCTGATGGCTGTGGAGCTCTATACCACAGATTTCGGATTCGAATCCTGTCGGTGCCATGGATATTTGTACTGGTTCGGAATCCACTTTAAACCATATATCCCTGTCTCATATGACCGTAGAGCGTCACAAAGCCCAATCTGACTTCTCACCCACATCATTTCCCAAACTGTATAGGGGCAACTCAGCTCTAGGAATAGTGATGTGGTGTGGTATGGTGTAGTAGTAGTAATAGTAATCCATCTCGTTGGTATTAAGAAGATATTCTTATCGTTAGTTGATAGATAGTGAATAATTATAAGCATTGAGTCTACAAAGATTATTATATTCAAAGATAAATATTAATAATATAAATAGAATGAATTATATTCAACAACCAAACATCTTACTTAGAAATGAAAATAATTTTAACATTCCGAATCAAAAATGATTTGTACCTTTCCCCGTCTAATTTTGTATACATTTCAATAAAAAAATTTAAAACCATCTACGTATGTAGATAAAAATATCTCAAATTCAAATCAAAAGGAAGAATTTAAAAAAAAAATAAATAAAAATGAAAATTTAGAAAATTAAAAAAGAATGGTTATCAAGCAAACGTTACAGACAGTATCACATTTATCAAATTTCATTTTCAAAAAAAAAAAAAGAAACTTATTTAAGTCGAAGAAGATAAGCATCAAGGCAGGAATCATAGCAATACAGGGCGACAACTTTTCGAAGAATACTCAAAATCCCTTAACCTCTGAGAATTCCTTCTAGAAAAGAAATTTATTTACAATTGGTAATATTAGATTTCAACAAACTTTAAAATTTTTAATCTGTTACAATACGTTTTCTTCTACTATGGAAAAAATTTGAGATCCATCTCAGTGTTCAACCACATTACAGAATCATGGCTTAAAGTCCCTTCTCATCATTTTTACAATCATGGGCATTGAAATATAATTTAACACTCAATTACCAGAAGAAAAAATCATTAATTTAAAAAACTTTTATAGAAAAAATTAAACAATTTAATTCATCCGAAGAAACTTTTATTGCGGATATAGAATTTGAATTTTCTGCCCTCATTCCTTCAGTTTATAAAAAAAAATGAACAATTATTTCATCCAAAGAAATTTTATTGCTGAGATAGTATTTGAATTCTCTACGCACATTCCTACTTTATAAAAAAAAAATGGACAATTAATTCATCCACAGAAACTAATATTGCTGAGGTAATATTTGAGTTCATTGCACACATTCATTCTCTTTAAGCAATATTATTACGATGTGTTTTATTCCATAGAATGAATTGTTTTATAGTATTTGGTAGAACTTGCGATAATTATATTTTTGTATCATGCTTATGAATTTTTCTATATTGCCTGCTTTCCGTTTCAATCATATTTGTATTAATAACACAGTTTCGTACAATACTTTTTAAAAATTATGATTCATTGAACTCCTGTACTTCAAGTATTTGAAATTTTCTTTTTTCAATTACTTCTATTTGCTCACACTCTCCATATATATATCTTGTTCAAATTTTCAATCGTTAATAAAATACGTTTTATTCCGCCACTCAAGTTCAAATACATTTTTTAACTTGTAGTGGATGACTCTTGATATTAATACAGTTTTTTCAAATATTAATTCAGTAATTAAATTTAATTAATGAACTTTAGTTTTTTTTTTTTTTTAGATTTAAGTTGCATATATCTACCAATAGATGGCGCCAGATAAATTTTTAAAAAATGAATGAAAATTATTTATAAAAGGACTTTCTGCAAAATAGTGAAAAAAAGTAGGAATTAAAAACAATTGTTTTTATATTACTTGTTTTTAATTTATTCATTCGGTTACTGAAAAAACTTATCTGGATTTTGTCCATTTTGTTATGAAACATTGAATAAATACATTTCGTCATCCATTTCGTTCACAATACAAGAAAAGAAGCAATTGAATAATAATTTTTCAATTCCTTCTATTAGCACACACTCTCCCTATATATATCTTGTTCAAATTTTCAATCGTTAATAAAATACTTTTTTATTCATCCACTCAAGTTCGAATACATTTTTCTTTGAATTTGTAGTGGATGACACTTGATGTTAATACAGTTTTTCAAGTATTAATTCAGTAATTAAATTAAATTAATTAACTTTAGTTTTTAGATTTAAGTTGCATATATATACCAATAGATGGCGCCAGATAAATTTAAAAAAATGAATGAAAATTATTTATAAAGAACTTTCTGCAATACAGTGAAAAAAAAGTAGGAATTGACTTTTTTTTTTTTTTATATTACTTGTTTATTTTAAAATTTTTATATTATTTCCCTACCCTTCCAGTTTTTAACTGAAGAGGGCTGCATGATCCTGGTATGAAATAAAGCAAAATCAAATCAATAAGCAGTTCATTAAGATTGAAGAATTAGGCATGTAAAAATTGTCTGTACTTTGACTAAGTAATAAATCATAATGATAACACGACAAGGTATATTCATATAGGAAACCACAAATCGTGCTAGTTATTAATACATATAGTAATCATTATCTATCAAAAGGCTAATGTAAACAGGTTAAATATCTACATGGACAAAGTTCGTAACGAAATAACAATATATATGCTAATAGTTTTCAAATTCATCTAAATGTTAGGTAACTAACAGTAACCAATTGTTTAACAGAAGTGATTATATACCAAAGTTTTAAAAATTAAATCATCTACTGTATGTTATCAAAAGTAATATGATCATTTGGTAAATGGTTTTAATAATAAACCATATAGTTGTAAATAAATAATGATAGCATCATTTTAAAAATGGTTGATTATTTTCAATTATAATGAATGAAAATATTTTAAATCTTTCTAAATATATATTTAATATGTTTATTTAAGAGGAAATGTATATTCAATTTAACGATTGAATTTTATGTTATGGTAGAAAATTCATCGTGTAAAAAGAATTTCATTATCATCTTCTTACATGAAACCATCGCCCATTTTCAGAGAATTTTAACATGATTGAAGAAAATACGCAGGCAATAAATATCTTCGCATTTTCAACTGTTTTGGCGAAAGCAGTTTTCTGCAGCAAAGGAAAAAGGAAAATTATAAATACTGTCAAACATTTTTTCATTTTTATTGTTTTCCAGAGTGAGGATTTAGAGAAATATTTTAAACATGGGAGTAAATAAAATTTTACATGATATTTACCTTCTTACATTTTCCTTTTAGAATTTTGCAGACATCTACATATATATATATATATATATATATATATATGCTAACTACTGTGCCCAAAAAGTAAGACCAATTATTTTATTTTTTTTTAAAATCTTTATTTATTCTTCCGAATTTATTTCATTGCTTTCAAAGTAATCCCCTCCGGACATAGTACACTTATGCCAACTTTTTTTCAATCCGCAAAACATGCAAAAATTCATCGGCGGGATGGCCTTCAAAGCGCGCGGCAATTCACGTTGAATCTCTTCAAACGACTAAATAAAAGGTGTCCTGGAGTGATTTGTTGAGTTTAAGGAATAGCCACAAGTCGCAGGGTGTGAATACGGTGGTTCAAGATATGGGTTATATTGGTTTCATGAACGATAAGGGTTTCATTGTTTGGTAAAAAAGTCACGAAGAATCAATGCAGTGTCATCTGGCGCATTCAGTGTTTTCGGTACCAATCGAGATTTGACGTGTTTCAGGCCCAAAATGGAATTGTCCCTTTCCTTTTCAGATTCCAACAACATCTGTAAGGTTTCTAATTGTAAATCGATGGTTTGAAAGCCCCGAATCTTTAATTTTTTGAACGTGAGCTTCGTAGGTTGAGGTGAATGGTCGAACAGAGGGCTTTTCGTCTTCAACGCGTTCTTTGCTTTCTTTAAACTGTTTTTACTACTTCCTAAACATTTATTTCTGCTATAGGAATGCTCACTGAATGCCTTCTGCAACATTATATACGTTTCCGCAAAGAAGATTTAATACAAGTTCTTTGCTCACTAATTCAGACATTTCAAAAATCGCCGGAATCGGTTTAACGTCTCGCAAAGTCAAGCGTAACGAATATGATTTCACATATGTCAATGACAGTGCCATCAACATAAAAAAGAAAAAAATGAAATTCCATTAGCCCGAAATTTTAAATTGAAAATCCATCGAACTTTTTGGACACAGCAGTATATATGATAGTCATTTATGCTTATATGCTGACTCAGATATTTCATTTTCCTCAATGCCACCAATGCCTTTCAAAGGGTGTGCCATAACACACTAGTACATCCTAGAAAGATTTTGGGTGCACCCTGTAGAATTCCAGTAAATATGTGCCAGATGAAAAATGAATACAATTATTGTTTACTTATCTTCTTCCCCAATCCATAGGCACCTTTCGTAACAGACAACAGCAATACGTAA
>BPLR01001516.1:0-69023 GCA_021605095.1 Caerostris extrusa
TGCTGAACTGTATTGTTTATTCGACATTCTAATTTTTTCCAATTAATAATAATAATAAATATTCTATGGACCTCTGACAACTGGCAATATGACCCATCATCCCCCCCCTCACCTGCCTGCACCACAGGCTTCGAGGCTCCAGTCGCCCAGGGCGCATGAATGCTTGTGATGGCTCGAAATCCCACCTTGTAAACATTGGGTCGCGGTACAATGCGGCTGTAGAGAAATAGGGCTGACAGCTCTAACCCGTAAAAGAAAACAACATATCATGTTTCGGAAACGGCGGTAGGTAAAGGCTTGGGGCCTAACGGCCGAGTGGCTAACCCTCTGGTACTCGGTACTACAGGTTTCGGACTAGAATCCCGGCATTGCCGTATATTTGTAGTGATTTGGAAGGAATCTTTTTAGCCGTAGGTCCCGGTCTCATGACAATAGAGCGTCACAGAGCCCAATCAGACTTCCCCCCCATCATTCCACAACTGAAGGAACGAGCAACTCAGCTCTGGGCACAGTGATGTGTGGTTTAGTAGTAGGCAAGTCCTTGGCCCACCATGGGTCCGTTGCTCCATTGAAGAAGAAGATACATATGTATAAACGTAAAATGCATATGTTTCAGATAAGTTAATTGAAAATGAAAGACGAAATATTATAAATTCTCGCTTTCTTTGAATGTCTTATTATGTAAGAACTTTATTTTTATTTGGTATTTGCTTGCAACAATCTTATTTATAATTGCTCTTAATTGAAATTAAATGTATATTTTACTAAAAATAACAGAAAGCTGAAAACCTCATATATAATTATTAAAAAAAAAACGTTTTTATAGATGATATTTGAATTTTAATATATCTATTGTTATTTTCATGTGAATTTGTTTAAATATCTTTGTAGTAAGAAATATATTAATTCAATGTATTAATGATATTATCATCGTAAGGCTTTTATTTCAATGAAAACTATTAAAAAAAAATTAAGATATCATGTATGTTTTTATGCATATTTTCATTGCGATATTTCACGAATGTATATTTGTTTTATTAATTAAGTACGTGCAAGGAGTAGGCATAAATTTTATTTGATAATATGTTCATATCTCATAAAAGATGCCATTTAAAAATAAAAGAAACCATATTATATATTTTTCTTAAATTCTTTTAAATTGTTAAATATAATATTTTAAAATTTATAAAAATACTCATATAAATATTTCTCTTGAGAAATTTCTTCTTTTAAAAAAGATTTAGAATTTCTTTTACAATTATTTTGTTGTATAAGAATATAACAGTTTGAATGCAATTTGTTTACATATGTAACAACTTGTTAGAATTAAAAAAATGCTTTGAAATACATTAATTCCTTTATTCAATGATATTATTTTTGCAAGTCTTTTATTTCAAGTAAACTAAATTAATCAACCCAAGTTATGCTTGTTTTTTTATGCATCTTATTCGCAATTGGGATTTTTCATGATCATATATGTTGTTATTAATTAAATTACATGTAAGTATTGCATATTTATTTCATAATATTTTTATATTTCAATAAAGTCACCATTTAAAACCGATTATATTTTTCGTTTCATTTTTTTTCCAAATTTCTTTTATTTTCAAAATTTGTTAAATATAATATTTTTAAATTTATAAAATATAAAAATAAATAAAATAAAAATAATATAATCTAATAAAAATATAATAAAATAAAAGTAAAATCGAATAAAAATTATAAAGAATTTAAAATTTATAAAATATTAATATAAATATTTCTCTTGAGAAATTTCTTTTTCTTCATTTTAGAAAGATTTAGAATTTATTTTACTATTATTTTTTGTATAAGAATAACAGATTTGAATGCAATCTATTTACATATGTAATAATTTGTTAAAATAAAAAAAAAGAGACTAAAAATAAATTTTGTATTGTTCATAAAGACAATTCGTTTATTTCGCTTACTTTTCATATGTTACGCCCCAAATATCAGATTTCTGAAAGTCGTTGCCAAAACATGCTTTTGTGATTCATTTTCTTTTCAGTGAAGAAAGAACAGAATAAATATCGTCTTATTTCTTTTAATAGATTTATCTCCCTGGTGGCAATAAAAGTCTTTTTTCTCAGAGAAAAAAAGTATGAAATTTAAAAGACAAAATAATTAAAAATTGCTATCATTTTTTTTTGAGAATTTTCACAAATGAAGAAACGAATAGATGGTTTTGTATTTTGCAAGGCCGGAAGAATTGTATTTAATTTTAAGAATACAATTTTGTCAAAAAGGAATAAAATATTAGTTTAAATGTAATGAAATTTAGAGATGAGAAATACTTTTTACCCTTTTTAGCAAACATTTTCTGCGAAAGTAGTTTTCTATTTGTTTTGTTTTTTGTCAAATGTCTTTGAATTAACTTTCATCTGCAGGGTATAGCTAAGTTTTATTACTAAATTGGTTTGTAAGAAATATTCCAGAAGATCTTAAATATTATTAAAATTTAGAAAAGTTTAAAACAATAAATTTATGTCTGCATTCTTATTTTTTAATTATATTTCATTATAGAATCAAAATGCTACAAAAGATATTTCATTATAAGAAATGTTCATGTAATCCTATTTAAATTAGTTTGCAAGACAAATATCGCTGACACCTTATAAGGGCAACTTCTTCTTTAATTAAATTCTTCTGTTTTCTAATATTACTGCATGAATGTATGGATGCTCGTTGAAAAAGGAATGTTTAAGTGTTGTATTAGTGAATGTATTAGCCCTGGCGTAAAGGAAAGTATTGCTGCGTATATATATTGGTAACAGTGTAAGGAATGCTCAAGTATTGCTACGAGTACGTGAACGTATTAGCTCCAAGTAGGATAATGTCAAAAACTCACTGCTTGTAGGTATTGGCTTCAATTTGCAAATGCTCAAGAACTAATGGGGTGCGTGTACTTATTGTCTCCAGAGAATGTTCAAGTATGCTGTGTGCACGTATTGCCTCCTGTGTAAAGGATGTTCAAGTATTGCTGAGTGTACATATTGGCCCCAGTGTAAGTATTGCAATCCTTAATAGAGTTGAATAGATATCTTATATAAATATTATTTTAGGCTTGTGATCTATTTGCATTTTTGTTTATTTTTAAGTTGAGTAACAGGGTAACATTATTACATTATTCTTGTTTACAAATTATCAACATTAAACAACATGATTATGTTTCCTAAATAGATTTGCATGTTCTTAAATTCTACAAAAAAAAATTCTAAAAAAATATCTCACTTAAGTCAGAGCATATTCCCCCAATCTTTTAATACCGATCTATGAGCTTCTAAGTTGTTGATATCAGGATCTGATGAGCCTAATTAATTATTTGACCTTTAAGACAATGGTTGGCATTTTAATACATCAGTGCCGTTTCCCAGAACTCTGTGGTGGTATGGAAATGTCTCCACTAGAAGCATTAAAATGCTCCTAGTGGAGGCAGTCATTCTAGGAAAACTAGATGGATTCTAAATCTATGCTGGTGAAAATCTAGAGATGTCCCTTCCAGTCCACTTGCCTTTTAAAGCAGTAACTAAAGAGCGTACCACCAAAAAAACGAACTCTTCTTGTTGCAAAGGAGCTAGTGTATATTATCCCCGTAATGGGTTATTAAAAGTGCTATGATGAAATAAGAAATTAGGGAAAAGATTAATACATGAAAACGAAATCAGAAGTATAAGAGAGTAAGATCAAGAGCATTACTGTTTCTGAGGTTGACAAAAAAGCTTGGCTTAGTTGATCTAAATGGGCTTAAATCAACCAAAAAATGAATAGTGCCATACAAAAATTTAATAATATTTAACTAGTATTTAATATTTAAATTTTAAATTTAAAATAAAACTAGGAAAATCTACTAAAGCTATTGACATTTAACGTTTTTTTGTATCAAAAACTGCAGGAAAACTATTAAATAAAAGTTAATCGTTTTAAATTATACTAAAAGAAGGAGTCTAAGTCTTCCTAAAAGATGTCTTTGTAGCCATATATACTTTGAAGTTCTTAATAAACCCCTCACCACATTATCACTTGTAATGATAATTCCAACTTCTCATTTAAATGAGGGACGCAAATGTTCTTCCTTCACTCCAAGAGGGTGACAACAATTCTAAAACATTAAACCTCCCTTTCTCCAAGACTTTAGGCGAAAAAGCGCAATATGGACACATTGTAAGACGAATGAATTTAATTACTCGTCTCGAAAGGTGAGGTGTCCTCTAAGCACATATTATTATTTAGAAAATAGAGTTTCAATGGGCCAGAAGACGTGAGGGGAAGTTGTTAAGAGAGATGCGCCAGATTTCGAGAGGACATCATCTTCGTTTCGTGCCGCTGAACCCTGCCTCTGGTTTTAATACGAACGGAAGATTTTTCAGGGCTGATCATTTAGAAGATCTTGACGCTGAGTACCTTGTAAGGTTGTGATGGCTCATCTTAACATTTGCATAGGACATTTATAGCTCGTTCTTTAGAAAAATATATTCATGATAGTGGTTAGAGAACTTCAATTAAGTACAACTATTTAGTGGTTGTACTTTAACAAAAGCATAAAGGCAATATTTCTTAATAATATAAAAACTAAGGAAATTTTTTTCTACATCTAAATTTAAATATTTCTTGTTTTGTGAAAAAAAAATATTGTAAAAAAGATTAAACTTGTTTAAGTGTTTAATGATTAAACAAGCTTCGAGATGTAGTCAGTAAAATAAATTACCTTTTTTAAAAAATACATTGAAAGAAACAAACAATATATATATAGCATGCACGGTTTTTTTAAATAAAGAAAGTATTAAAGTGTTTTTTATGTTTGTTACAACATTTCAATGGTAATACCAATGTCGACGAGTTTTGGGCCTATTTTACGCCTTAAATGTTTTTGAGTTATTATAGGAAGACGCGAAGAACATTGTTTACCGAATCCTACTTCATGACTCTAGAAAATTAAAAAGTTGAGCTACAGGGCGATCCTGTACTTTAGGTTTCCAATCTCACCAAATCTCTTTTTAGAACCTAATGAACGAGCCTAACTTGGTGACGAATAGCTCTTAATTAAATGACTATATCTCGTTTTCTAATTACTCTAGAAAAAAAGAAAAAAGTTGAAACGCCTGATCTTTAAAATTAAACATCAAAAAGTTTTTTTTCTTTTTCACCAATATAATAAGAAAGAGGTCGATTACTATAAAAATACTAACAGAAAATCTATTGGTTTTACATACACATTAGACAGGATGTCATCATAGCGTTTCAAATGTTTATAACAATCAATCATCGAAAACATGACTACAATAACTCTCCGGAAATAATATTTACAAATGTAAGCAATGTAGGAAAAATAGAGATCTATTGAAACAAATAGCTAATATTAAAAAAATTGTTATACTTAAAAAATGAATAACTTAAATTAAGATACACATACAGTATTAAAAATTAATTACTAGGAAGCAAATATTTAAAAACCCCGTTATGCTTTGAAAAACGAAGAATTTAAATTTAATTAAACAAACAGTATTAAAATTTAATTTGCAAGAAACAAATTATTTAAAAAACCCATAATAGCATTTTGAACATTTAATAAATATTCATAATAAATATTTATTTAATAAAGTACATGCCATCTTTAAAAAACCCGAAACTAATCTTTTATGCGTATAAATGACTACGGAATCATATTCATACAGAAAATAAAATTTTAAAGCGCACCATTTCTCTTGCAAGATATTTTGTTAATGTCCGCAGCATTTAACATGTTTTTAAAGATTTTGTGCATAAATATAATCCTTTTAAGCTTAAGTACGATTCGTTATCTTCCGCGTCAGTCTGGTGCCAAAATATTTGTGCAAAAGCATATTAAAGTTAATTGAAGGAAGACCCAATGACTATTTAGTGGACTTACTTCCATTAGGGCTCTAAATCTGACACGCCAAAACCCATCTATCACTCACAAATTACTGTCGTTTTAGGCCGATTGAAGCCATTACGCTGTCCAATGAGCGAATGAGGGAAAAATAGAGTTTTGGCAATTGACTTCTGATAACTATCGCTTTTAATGGATGCATTAACTATATAACTTATCTTCTTTTACCATTGTGATGTTTTTTAACTTATTTAGTACCTCCTAGTTATAGGGCATAAAATATGAGTTCATAAAAGCATTGCAATCCATTGTTTCATTTTATTTGTACCATTAGAAACATAACAGTTCTCGGATAGAAAAGTTCATTACACAAATGGAATGTGTGTTTGGTCGGAGACATTAGCGGGTAAAAATCTGATGTTCTACTGTAGAATCGAAGGTGGTAGATTAATGTAGGAAAAAAGTAGATTTATTAGCGAAGTGGATGGAACATCTTAAAGAAATAAATCTCTCTCTCTGTCACATGGAAAAAAACTAATGATTTTTGTTCAACGATTTAAAAATATCCCATAATGGCTTTATTTTATCAACGAGATGTGGAAAGATCATTACGATAGCTAATTATCATAGTTATTTGCAACTTTTGATGGCGATAAAGAAAGTGGTACCTGTAAGATTTCAGAGAGGTAAGTTTTGTTAAATAATATTTGTTAGTTTTCGATTGAGGTATGCTATATTATATATATATCCATATTTATATATATATATATATATAGCAAATATAAACATATTTATAGCGAAAAAAAAAGTTTTTTTTTTTTTTTTTTTGTAATGTAAGAAATATAGAAATGTAATGTAATGTGTAGATATAAGGAAAATAGAGATATATTTAAGCAAATAATGAATATAACAATATAAATAGTGAAAAGAATTTTTTTTTCTCTCGCAAAAATCATGATTTGAATATGGTCGATAACTAAAAATATATTGACAGAAAAAGTTTTAGTTCTACATGTAATCATAGCTTTTCAAAAGTTTAAAACAATAATCGAAAACCTGATTACAATAGCTCTTAGGGAAAAATATTGATTTACAAAATGCATAGCAATGTGGAAAAATAGAGATGTATTGCAATAAATAGCAAATATTTAAAAAACGTTGTTATGCTTTGAAAAACGAAGAATTTAAATTTAATTAAACAAACGGTATTAAAATTTAATTTGCAAGAAACAAATTTATTTCAAAAAACCATTATAGCATTTTGAACATTTATTAAATATTTACTAGAAATTCTAATTTAATAAAGTATATGAACCTCTTTAAAAAATTGAACCAATATTTTATGGGTATAAATGAATACATAAATCGTATTAATTCAGAAAATAACATTTTAAAGCGCACCATTTCTGTTGCAACATATTTTGTTAATCTCTTCAGCATTTAATGTGTTTTTAAAGATTTCGTGCATACAATATAATCATTTTAAGATTAAGTGCGATTTATTATCTGCAGCGTCAGTGTGGTGCCAAAATATTTATGCAAAAGCATATTAAAGTTAAGGAAGACCCAATGACTGTTTAGTGGACTGACTTCCATTAGAGTTCTAAATCTGACACGCCAAGAGCTATCTATGACTCACGAATGACTGTCGTTTAGGCCGATTCAAGTCATTACACTGTTCAATGAAGGAATGAGAAGAAAGAAAAAAGAGTTCGGTAATTAACTTCTGATAACTATCGTTTTTTAATGGATGCATTTAATATGTAACTTATCTCCTTCTGCCATTGTGTGTGCGCTTTTTTAAAAATTTCTTTAGCGCCTCCAGGTTACAGGGCATAAAATATGAGTTCATAAAAGCATTGCAATCCATTGTTTCATTTTATTTGTTCCATTAGAAGCACAACAGTTCTCCGGATGGAAAAGTTCATTACAAAATGGAAAACTGTGTTTGGTTGGAGCCATTAGAGGATAAAAATCTGATGTTCCACTGTAGACTCGAAGGTGGTAGATTAACTGCGGAGAAAAAGATAGATTTGGTATCGAAGTGGATGGAAAATGGTGAAGGATCATCTTAAAGAAATAAATCTCTATCTCTCACTTTCTAGTTATGACATGAAGAAAATTAATGATTTTTCCGACGTTTTTAAAATGTCGCATAATGGCAGTATTTTATCAAAGAAATTCGGAAAGATCATTATTATTGCTAATGACCATTATTATTTGTACTTTTGATGGTGATAAAGAAAGTGGTTGCAGTATGCTTTAAGAAAGTAAGTTTTTTAAATAATATTTAATAGTTTTCGATTAAGGTATGCTATACTTATCGATATTTTTCAATATGCTATACTAACTATATAGTAAAAGTATAAATAGTATAGCACATTTTAAATATCCAGTTTATGTATTTCAAATTTAAAGCATTTTACGTTCACACACACACACGCTATGCACGACTACTCACTGACAGCGTGCGCCTCTGATGAGCATAAGGTGTGAGGTTCAATCCTCTCAAATCATTGTTGAAGACAATGTGTCAAAAAACGAGGAGTCTCGGTGGTGGCTGTGATATTCAGCTTCTTGCCTCGTGAATCGGAGTACCTATTGGGAGCTTTTTTTCATACAATACACAATGCAGACTACTTTCCCTAAAAGTACTCAAGGTAGGTACTGCCCTCCTTCTTCAGCGACACTCAGAGACTGTCAGACTTCTGCCTACGGGTGCTCCATCACAACAGAAGCTACTCCCTCCTTCCATGACCCCCACTAAAGACTTAATTTTAATGAAATAATTTTATTTTACCTTTATTATATATGCTCTTTTCTTTCTTACTAAAAATAATTAAGTACAATTAACACCCCTACAATTTATCAAAAATATGTGATTAGGTTTTTCGAGATATTGGAAATGATTTTAACAACGTAATTTAGCATTAGATTGTTAGAAACTTTATAAATGTTATATCGAAACATAAAAAATGATTAGTTTTTTTTGCAGAAGTTATTTAATTCCGTTATACGTTAATATTAATTTCAGCATTTAGAAAAATAAAAATATTATTTAAATTAATTCTGTTTTCGTTTTATTACGCTTGGAAATTTTATTTTTATTTCTTGACACAAAAGGAAAAAGGTGGTACAGTGTGGAAAACTGCCGTTACATACAGATTCAAACACAATGTTGCTAGATTTCATTTGATTGATTGATTTATATGTTGATGACTCCTTTTATTTTTGTTCATTTTGATTTGTTTATATGTTCTTTTTTTTTTTAGTAAGTGGTCCAATTTGTATGGATTGAGTTCCAATAAAGGCAAACATTTTTAATATTGTCAAATAGCAGCATTATAAAATAATGCATATTTTATATTCACATTTGGTTTTTAAAATTTTAATAATACGTTTTTTATTAAAAAGAGTCATTTAAAACTTACGTATATTTTATTTATTAAAAAGAGGGGTCTAATTTACTGAAATAGAACATAATTTTTTCATTTAAGTTTTCATTAATACACGAATAAAATAATTTTTAATCTGATTCAAAAAATAATGTAGGAGTTAAATATTTTCAGCGTATAGCACTCTACTGAATGAATTCATCGAAGCCAAAAGAAACTTCATCACAATTAAGAGCGACTTTCTGAATTTAAAAAGTCAACCTACAATTACTGGAAACCCCAGTGCGTCGGAGTTAATTCAAATAACCCCATTGTGTGTAGTGAAACTTCAAGAAAGTAGTGAGTGCCACATTCTTTGCCACAGTCGCATCCCTTCCCGTTTTACATTCTTTTAGCCACAGCTGCGGTGACGTCAGAGGACTTATTCGAACCTCTCCTTTCATGGAAGATCTCCGGCATTTGCATATCTTTGCTTCTGGGGTGGCGCGCCCGAAAAGAAGAACACTAGAGCAGCAGGAATTTTCTTTCCATCTGGAAGTTCAGAGACGGTTTCGACGACTCCGTGGAAGTTTTCTGAAGGGGAAATTAGCATCCCCTCTGCAAAGTTATTGGGGAAACTTTTCGAAAACTTGGGCCATTGTAGTCCCGTACCGCTTTCAACCTTCTGTGCATCACAATAAAAGGACGAAGGCAAATAAGAGAGGCGGAGGGGGCTAAATTTAATTTAGGTTCGCTGCCACAGATTGTGGAAGAGCAAAAGAAACACTTTTCGATTGTTTACTGCTGAGGGGTCTTCGAACACTAACGAGTTTGAATAAAGCGGCCCCATCCATAGGAATTCGAATAAACGCCAGGTGAGTTTGCTTCAGTCAAGAGCAACAAAATACTTTGATAAACCATAGATTATTGAGAATAAATTTTAAGGGCTTTCTACGGTTTGAATAGAAAACTATCATTTCAAACATAGATATAAGAGCCAAAACATTATGACCACCTGTCAATAACGAGTTGGCCCACCTTTGGCGCGCAACACAGCTCCAACTCGCCTTGGCATGGATGCCACAAGTCCTTGGTAGATGGCCGGAGACAGTTTGTACCAGTTGTTTAAGCAACGGTTACGCAAATTTCCGAGATATTGCGAATTGGTGGTCTTTGAACTCTGAGCTGCCGTGCCAGGACATCCCAAATGTGTTCTATCGGATTGAGTTCCGGTGAGTTACGCGGCCAGGACATTAACTGGAATTCAGCATCATGTTCAGGCCTGGAACCACGATGTTCCCAACACAATTTTAGCCTTGTGACAAGGGGGGCGTTGTTCTGTTGGAACATACCATTTCCACCTGGAAAAACAGAGGTAACAGAGGTGGTTTCTTTGATAGCGTGTGGACGTCCAACACCATGTCGTCTACTGCTGGTTTCACCGTCATTCCTCCACTTTGCATAAGTACTAACAACTGTAGATCGCGGACAACCCACGAGTCGTGCAATTTCGGAAATACTTGTTCGGAGCCTTCGAGCCATTAAATCTGTCCTCTATCAAAGTCGCTTAGATCCGCAGCCTTTCCTATCACACACAGAAGTAAGTGTAAGAATGATTCTTCAGACTCTCCATCAGCAGTTAAATACCACTTCCACCTGATCACGTGCCTTCCACGTCATCCAGGCGAGTTCATTGCAAAACGTAGGGGTGGTCATAATGTTTTGGCTCTTGAGTGTAAAAGCCTTGATAATATGTATCGAAGAGGCTGATGAGTGTACAAAATATTAAAAATATATAATATTTAGAATATTATTGTTGCAGTATTTCGAATATTATTGAAGAAAAAAAAACAAGCTAAGTTTGAATAATGGAAACGGTTTATTTTGTAAACAATAAAAATTTTTTTTGAATAAAAGTTGCTAATTTAAATCCTTTCAGCTTAAGGATAAAAAAATTGTTAAACTTAATATTAAATTAATATAAACTTAAATGTTGAACTTAATATTAACAGTGTGGAATAAATTATTTTTAATTAGAAAAATAATTGCTTTATATTTATTTTATGTTTCGACATAAAATTTATATAGTTTCTGACAAACTAAAGTTAAATTCATCATCATCATCAGAGGCACAACAGCCTCATGGTGGGCCAAGGCCGTCTGCCTAGTGATAGATTTCCATACAGTAGATATTTTTTATGGAGTTGGGTTGTCTTCCCTACGCCTAATGCTGTACAGTCATATTTGCCAATTAGGGTAAAAAATCTAAAATCCTTATCGCCGAGAGGCTAGCGCTCTGGCGCTCACCCAGATTTCGGGTTCGAATACCGGCGGTGCCATGGATCTTTGTAGTAGTTCGGAATCCGCCTTAAAACTGTAGGTCCAGTCTGTTTAGCCTAACGTGTGCACAAGATGACGGTACAGCGACAAACCAAACAAAACCAAAGCTGCATTATTCCCAAATTGTAAAGGGCAACTCAGCTCGAGACATAAAAGGTGTAATATGGTGTGGTTAGTTTAGTAAAGTGTTAATAGTCATATTTGATGAAAGACATATTGTTTAAAATGGATTCTGAACCACTACAAACCTCAATGGTGCCACTGGGACTTGAATAGAAAACCTGCGGCACAGAGCGCCAGAGAGCAAGTCACTCGGCCACCATGCCCCTAAAGTTAAATTGTTTTTTAAAATCCTTTGTGGAACAACATAATTCGCACAATTTTATAAACTACCATAGCGTTAATTGTAAATTATTATTATTTTTTTTTCTTTTTAAGGAACAGAAATGCATATATAATAAGGGAAAAATTAAATTACTTCAGTAAAATAAGCTTTTATTGGGCCAAATTTCGAGATATTACTAGCCCTGTAGATAACACTGCAAAAACAATGGGATTGGTTACCATTACTTCAGCTTATATTTATTAACTACCTTCATGTATTTGGGAACCATTGAAGTTCCAACAAACGTAACCCTAAAAAAGGAGGATGTATAAAAGATATTATTGTGACCCCATGTTGATCCATGGAAGCTCTTTATCTTCAGTGGAGTCCGTGTGAATGGTGGCCCATCCGGCAGCTTTCGCACGGATGTCAGTGGGAGAGATGACCGTTTCAGAACTAGAATGGACTGCACTGAATAAAATGCAGCAGTTTAATGGTTCGGAAGAAAAATATCCTTTGGCCTGATGGTCCAACAAAAGAAGATGATGACTGACAAATGATTGTCCTTTTTTGTGTTTTGTACCTGATTTTATGTGACAGTGACAGAAGTTTGGACATTCCATTGAGTTCTTTTGTGTTAGTCAAGTATGCCTAGTTAAAAGTCATTATTATTCATTCATTTTTTTATTGTTCGAATAAATATCTGAGAAAGAAACAGCTTATGCTTCAACAAAAATACAACAACACGGTTCTGCAAAAAAAAATAAAATAATAATTTAAATGATTGATTTTTATATTGTTTGTAGTGTAAATTCCTGAATTAAATTCATTTTTGTTTGGTATTAAGCAAGAATTTTACAAAAGGTGACAGATATTGTTAAAATTAACTGAAATCCTGATACTTCGATAATCAACAAAATGTATATCAATTTATACAGAATTTTTCTTAATTCAAGTAAACAATAAATCAGCAATTGTAATAAAAATTACAAATATTTTTTAGTAATGAAAAGTATTAAATTTTTCCTTTTTTTCAAAAGATCATTTCGTGATATTTTTTAAGTGACCATTGAAGGGATTGTTTCTATTTATTTATCTTTGATATATTAATTTTACTCTATTTTTAAAATTATTATGAGTGAACACTTATGAAAAATGCTTTCTTTTTCTTTACTATACTAAAAATTAGACTGCGATTTGAGATAAAATTGTATATGATTTGGAATTTTTTGATGATTTTTCCCCATATTAATTTCAAAAACTATTATAAAACAATTTATTTCATAGAAAAAATATTTTAATCGATGATGTGTATAATTAATATAGATTATAACACACTGATTAAAAGACTGCAAATTTTTTTATATTATATGCATTTTTTACATATTTGGAAGAAAACAATTGCCATCTTAAAACATTTGTGATTTAAAATGAATATCAAAATGTTCTTAAATTATTTCTTCGCTTATGCATAAATTTTTAATCAATCTTTCAAAACAATTTTACATTGTGAAGAAAATTAATTCCACTTTTTTATTTGTTAAAATATTTTCTGAAAGTGCACCCTAA
The DNA here is from genome assembly GCA_021605095.1 of Caerostris extrusa. Taxonomy (NCBI): domain Eukaryota; kingdom Metazoa; phylum Arthropoda; class Arachnida; order Araneae; family Araneidae; genus Caerostris; species Caerostris extrusa. Next base: position 13,478 of record BPLR01001516.1, read on the forward strand.
AAGCAAAGAGTTGTGATCCAAAAACGTTTCAAATTAATTCTTCGCTTATGCATGAATTTTTAATTAATCTTTCAAAACAATTTTATAATTTGACTAAAATTCATTACTATTTTTTAAATTTCGTTAAAATATCTTATGGGGGTGTATCTTAAAAGCAAAGAATTATTTAAATTACTAACTTTTATTATTCAATTTAAAACTGCCTTATACCACAAATTTAAAAACAACAGCAATAAGGATAATAAATTGAAGACATTTATAATCAGAGTTTCTGTTTTAAATTTCTGCTAAATGCAAGAGTCGTGAAAGTGAATCAGTAATTAAATTTATATTAATTATTTACTATTGAGACTCATAAAAAAGTATTGCAGAATTTTTGAGTCTGAAACAAATTTCATTTCCGTCTAGAAATTTAATAAGGACATGTCAAACAGGTTAAACATCGTCTCGCATTTGGATACTCCTGAATTTATAACAAGAAAAATAAATTCCTCGAATGAAAACTTCCTCAAAAGACCTTAAAATAATCCAATTTATACGTGAAAGCGAATGCTTAAGATGAAATGAATTGCCTTCATTTACTGGCAGCGCAATTTCGATACAAAAATCCAGCATAGTTGATTGTGACGTAGCAAAATGTTAAGTCAATTTAAAAGTCAATATTAATTTCGCTTGATAAGGAAATGGGGGAAATTATAAATCTATTCCTCGATGTTAAAGAAGCTCGAAAAAAAAGTAAGAAGATTCTATTTAAAGTTTTACAACGAGTTAGCAAAATAAATAATTTGAAACGTTTTTACTGTGTCTGAATAAGTAATAACTTCGATTTGTGTCAAAAGCAATTTTCTGTGCATACTTTTTTGAATTACTAACAAAATGTGAAGTCAGTTTTAATAATCTGGATCTAAATGTACTGCCAGCACAAAATTTTTTTATTGCTTTTATTTTCAAACATGGATAACTTTTAAAAATGCATTGAGGGTTTGTTAGAAATGACAATCTGAATCCATTTCAGTGGATTTGAAAGTAATTGTTATCACCTCTTAATAAAATGAAAAGTTTCTTTAAAGATTCTTTAAAGTCTTTTACTATTCATCAAATGTCATTGTTGTGGAAAGTGTTTGTTTTACAAATATTTTCTAGAATTTTAACTAGACTTTGTACACTGATCTAATTTGGACACCAATGATAGAAAAATAAGATTATTTAGATCATTTCAGCGTGAACCCTCCGGGGCATATTTCCAGTGAATTGGAGAAGACAAAATATTTTTTAAAATTGCTTGAGAGTCAGTCCATTTGATTGGCACCATACCAATTAGCGAGACATGACAACTGGCATTGTGTCATCCAAGTTGTGGAAAGTCCTTTTTCGGCGTTTTACAAATATTTTCTAGAATTTTAACTAGACTTTGACGCCAGAGCCAAATAGTATTTTTTTAAGCTACTAATTTTTTTTTTTCTTCAAATAGTCATTTAATTAAATATGATGAGCACAATTCTAAATATTTCTTTTGAATTCTTCAGAAAATTGTTAATGTACAGGAGAAACGTTGCATCTTCAAACAGGAAACCATTTATTAAACAATTATTTTCTTCAATTTTTTTAGTTTAATTAAAATTAAAAATCAAAGGCCCTTTTAAGATATCAACTGCATATTTAACATGAAAATATGACATAATGAATAAAAAAATAAATCATATACTTATAACTAGAAAAATAAATGATATATTTATTTGATTAAACGTAGTTAATTTAATAGTTAAATTAGAAATTTTTTGTATGTATTTATTTCATTAATAATTAATCAATTAACTTGTATGTAATCTTCTTCTTCATTGGCACAACGACCTCATGGTGGGCCAAGGTTATCTGCCTACTGACATATTTTGAGACAGGAGATATTTTCCTTTTATGGGGTAGGGTTGTCAGCCTTACGCCCAACACTCTACAGTCATAGTAGATCGGGATCTACGGTTTAAAATGGATTCCGAACCATTATAAATATCCATGGCAAGTTATTCGGCCATCAGGACCTATTACTGTTTCTATGGTTGACAAATAAAAGTTTGACTTAATTAACCCTAATGGGCTTAAATTCTCATACAAAAAATGAATATCGCAATAACAAAATATCATAAGACAAAATTATCATTATTTAAAATAAAAATAATACTATAAAAATCTACTAAAACTATTGACATTCAACGTTTTTTGTATCGTACACTGCAGAAAAATGAAAATGAAAGTTAATTGCTTTTGAATTACACTAAAGAGTTATCTACAAAGCCTTTATAAAGTTGTTTTGCAGACCTATATGCTTTGATGTTCTTAATAAACCCATTATCAATTCTTACTCACTTAAATGACGGACGTAAATGTCTTCACTCCAAGAGGGTGACAATGGCTTCTAGGACATTAAACCTCCCTTCTCTAAGCCTTTAGGCGAAGGGCATATGCACACATTGTGAGACGAATGGATTTAATAACTCGTCTCAAAAGATGAAGAGTCCTCTAAGTATTTTTCTTGTTTTTAGATTAGTTAATTAGAAAATTTTTCTTGTTTTTACAGAAAAATTTCCTAAAAATTTAAATCTTTCATAATTTGTCTACAATAATATAAAAACTAAGGAAAATATCTTTTATATCTAAATTTAAATATTTCTTGTTTTTACGAAAAAGATATTATAAAAAATTAATTTGTTTAAAGACTAAAAACGCATTGAGATGTACAGTGTATCTTAAATGTGAATTACCTTTTTAAAATTCATTAAAAAAACATGATATATATCATCGTTTTTTTTTTTTAATAAAGGAAGAAAATATTGAAGTAATTTTTTTAATGTTTTTTACAACTTTTCAATGGTAACATTAGTGGCGACTGAGTTTTGGGCTTTATTTATTAAAGGTTTTTGGAGTTTTTTTATAGGAAGTCGTGACGAACATTGTTTACCAATCCCTATTTCATGAGTCCAGAAAATTAAAAGTTGAACTGCAGAGGCGGGGATTCTGCACTTGTGGGTTCCGATTTCGTCAAGTCATATAGTTCATATGAAAACTACTACTACGCCACATCACATCACATGCCTAGAGCTGCCTCTTTACAGTTTGGGAACGATGTAGATGAGAAAAAGTCTGATTGGGCTCTGGGACGCTCTAAGGTCATATGAGACCAGGACCTATGGTTTGAAGGGGATTCCGACCCGCTTCAAGCTTCCATGGCACCACCGGGACTCGAACCGAAACTTGTGGCACCGAGCACCAGAGCCCTAGCCCTTCTGCCATCAGGTCCATTATTGTTTCTAAGATTGGCAAATAAAACGTTGGACTTAGTAGATTTTTATAATGGGTTTACATCCTCATAAAAATGAATATCTTCATAAAAAGTATCATAAGATAAAATTATTAATATTAAAAATAAAAATCCATTAAAACTATTGATAGTAAAAGTTTCTTGTGTCATAAACTGCAGAAAACATCAACTGAAAGTTAACTGCTTTCAATTATACAACGACATTCTAAAGATTCGCTAATATGTAGATGTATCTAGATGATATGTCTTTGCAGCAATATATGCTTTGAAGTTTCTTAATAAAGCCCTCAACCCATTATCACTTGTAGTGATAATTCTAACTCCTCATTTAAATGACAGACGTAAATGTTCTTCACTCCAAGAGGGTGACAATAGCTTCTGAGACATTAAACCTCCCTTCTCCAAGTCTTGATGCGAAGGGCACATGCATTCACAATGTGAAACGAATGGATTTAATTACTCGTCTCGAAAGGTGAGGAGTCCTCTAAGCATTATTATTATTGTTCAGAAATATACTCGAACTCGTTCGTGTTCGAAGATCCCCAGCAGCAGACGATCGAAAAGTGTTTCTTTGCTCTTCCACAATCTGTGGCAGTGAACCTAAATTAAATTTAGCCCCCTCCGCCTCTCTTCTTTGCCTTCTTCCTTTTATTGTGATGCACAGAGGGTTGAAAACGGCGCAGGACTACAATGGCCCAAGTTCTCGAAAAGTTTCCCCAATAACTTTGCAGGGGGGATGCTAATTTCCCCTTCTGAAAAGTTCCATGGAGTCGTCGAAACCGTCTCTGGAAAGAAGAGATGGAAAGAAAATTCCTGCTCTCTGGTGTTCTTTTCGGGCACGGCTTCCCCAGAACCAAAGATATGCAAATGCCGAAGATCTTCCATGAAAGGGGATGTTCGAATGAGTCATCTGACGTCACCGCAGCTGTGGCTAAAAGAGTGTCAAAGTGGAAGGGGTGCGATTGTGGCAAAGAGTGTGGTACTCGCTAGTTTCTTGAAGTTTCACTACACAATGGGGTTATTTGGAATAGGTCCCACGCATTGGGGTTTCAGGTCATTGTTGGATGATTTTTTTTTAAATTCAGAAAGTCGTTTTTAATTGATGATGAAGTTCCTTTTGGCTTGATGAATCCATTAGAAGATGAATTGAGATCCATGAATCATTATAGTGCCATTCACTCAACTTGATTAAGTCATTAATTTTTTATTACATTAAAATTATTCTATTTATGCATTAATGAAAATTTAAATGAAAATAATTGAGTTCCATTAAAGTAGGTCCCTTTTGATTATAATTTTATTTCTAATACATATGAAGGTTTTTAGTGACCATTTTATATTTTAGAAATATTTTTGGCTCACTGGAAATTTATGAAATGGAAAATAATCTTATAAGAAATTAGATAAGAAAAGAATCTTTGATGAAAGGAAAACTTTAAAGAAACTTTTCATTTTATTAACAGGTGATCAAAATTAGTTTTAAATCCACTGAAAGTCATTCAGATTGTGATTTCTAACAAACCAGCAATGCATTTTTAAAAAGTTATCCATGTTTAAAAATAAAAACAACAAAGAAATTTTGTGCTGACCATTTAGATCCAACATATTTGACTTCTGCATTCTGTTAGTAATTCAAAAAATTGTGCATAGAAAATTCTTTTTATATATTTATTTATCAGAAACAGTAAAAGCGTTTCAGATTATTTATTTTGCAAACTCGCTGTAAAACTTTTAACAAATTCTACTTTTTTTCTGTGCTTCTTTAACATCGAAAAATAGATTTGTAATTTTCCCCATTGCCTTATCAGGCGAAATTAATATTGACTTTTAATTTGACTTAACATTTTGCTACGTCACAATCAACTATGCTGGATTTTGTATCGAAATTGAGCCGCCAGTAAATGAAGGCAATTCATTTCATCTTAGGCATTCGCTTTCACGTATAAATTGGATTATTTTAAGGCCTTTTGAGGAACTTTTCATTCCAAGAATTTTTTTTACTTATTATAAATTCTGAAGTATCCAAATGCGAGACGATGTTCAATCTGTTTGACATGTCCTTATTAAATTTCTAGACTGAATGAAATTTGTTTCAGTCTCAAAAGGCTGCAACATTTTTTATGTCTTTCAATAGTAAGTATTTAATATAAATTCAATTACTGATACACTTTCAAACTTTTGCATTTAGCTGAAATTTAAAACACAAACATTGTTTGTAAATGTCTTCCATTTACTATAATGATTGAATTTAAAAAAAAAAAAAAGTAAGGCAGATTTAAATTGTATAATGAAAGTTACTAATTTAAATAACTCTTGGTTTTATGATACACTTTCGGAAAATATTTTAACTAAATGAAACCAAAAAAAAAGGAATGAATTTTTGTCCCAATATAAATTTGATTTGAAAGATTAATTAAAAATTAATGCATAAGAAGAGAATTAATCTGAAACATTTTGATCACAACTCTTTGCTTTTAGAGTATACTTTCGAAAATATTTTAACAATTAAAAAAAAAAATGGAAAAATTTATGACATAATATAAAATAGTTTGGAAATATTAATTAAAATTTCACGCATGAGCTGAGAATTAATTTAGAGCAACTAGATATTCCTTTTAAGGTATTTTTGCAAAAATGATTTAAGATTAAATGGCCTGATCTTTAAAATTAAACCACAAAAATGTTTTTTCCCCTCTGTTCAACATCATGACTTGAACGCTGTTTATTGCTACAAAAATACAACAACAAGGTATTGGTTTTATGTACAAATCAGACTGCATATCATCATAGCGTTTAAAATCTTTAAAACATTTATAGAAAACCTGATTATAATAGTTCTTTGGAAATAATATTGATTTACTAACGTATATCAATGTATGAAAAATATAGATGTATTGAAACAAATAGCAAATATTAAAAACAGTTTGTTTACTATAATTTCATATATTCATTATACGAATAATTTCAATTTAGTTACACAAACCTTATTAAAAATTAATTTGTAAGAAATAAATTATTTCAAAAACCATTACAGTATTTTGAGCATTTAATAAATATTCATACTAAATCTTTATTTAATAAAGTACATGCCACTCTTTAAAAATGGAACAAGTCTTTTATGCTTATAAATGACTACAGAAATCGTATTAATACAGAAAACAGCATTTTAAAACACACCATTTCTCTTGCAAGATATTTTGTTAATGCCCGCAGCATTTAATGTGTTTTTAAAGATTTTGTGATTTTTGAGATTATAATCTTTTAAGCTTAAGTGCGATTTGTTATCTTCGGCGTCAGTCTGGTGCCAAAATATTTGTGCAAAACATATTAAAGTTAATTGAAGGAAGACCCAATGACTATTTAGTGGACTTACTTCCATTGGGAGCTCTAAATCTGACACGTCAAAAGCCATCTATCACTCACGAATTACTGTCGTTTTAGGCCGATTCAAGCCATTACGCTGTCCAATGATGGAATGAGAAGAAAAAAAAAAAAAGAGTTTCGCAATTAACTTCTGATAACTATCGCTTTTGATGGATGCATTAACTATATAACATATCTCCTTTTACCATTGTGTGTGTGCTTTTTTTAACTTCTTTAGTGCCTCCTGGTTGTAGGGCATAAAATGTTAGTTCATAAAAGCATTGCAATCATTGTTTCATTTTATATGTTCCATTAGAAAGACAACAGTTCTTCGGTTGAAAAAGTTCATTGCACAAATGGAATTGTGTGTTTGGTCAGAGCTATTAGCGGGTAAAAATCTGATGTTCCACTGTAGATTCGAAGGTGGTAGATTAACTGTGGAAAAAAAAAGTAGATTTGGTACCGAAGTGGATGGAGCATTTTTAAGTAGTAAATCTCTCTCTATGACATGGAAAAAAATTAATGATTTTTGCTCAGTGACTTAAAAATGTGTCATAATGGTTATATTTTATCAAGAAAATGCGAAATGATCATTATGATAGCTAATGACCATCGTTATTTGCAACTTTTGATGGCGATAAAGAAAGTGATAGCAGTAAGTTTTCAGAAAGGTAAGTGTGATTAAATAATATTTATTACTTTTCGATTAAAGTATGTTGTACTATCTATACTTTTACATTTACAGTAAAAGTATAGATCAGGAGTGGCCAACCCAAACGATCTTGTGGGCCACTTTGGAAATGTATCATAACTTCTTGGGCCCCATATTAAATTATATATCCCCATATTAGATTTAAACCCACTATAAACATTTTTTAGAGTGAGGAACTGAAATATAATTCGTTGTTATTATTGTATTTACTATTATTCTTGCATGTGAAAATAGATAATATATTAATAATGGTACTCAACACACATTGTCACGAAATATATATCTCTAAAAATGAAATATAATAAGTATATAAATATAGATGAAATAAAAAAATGATTTTTCATTTTTCTTATGGGAGTTTTTCGGTTTCAAAAACGGAGTGTCGATGGCGTTTGTGATGTTCAGCCTCTTGCCCCGTTATTCGGATCACCACCTCCTGGGAAATTTCCATGTTTTTCCTATATGATACCCAGATGTGAAATATTTACACCTAAAGTCCCCTCAGAAGGCCCTACCCTCTTCTTCAGCGACACAGACACATGGTCAGACTTCTGCCAACGAGTGCTCGACCACAACAGAAGCTGCTACTTTCCTTAAAATTTTAATTATTAAAAATTAAATTTATTTTTATCGTTATTAAAAAAAAAAAACACCGATATTTTTCTTTTCTTTGAAACCGTCCAACTAGAACACTATCAAATATTCCCACAATCGACGGTCGTCGATCTTTACATGAAATATGAGTTGATAAGTTGACTAATGATTTATCAATTTGAAATAAAGGTGGATCAGTTAAGTTTATTAAAGCTAATGTAAACCCTTACTTAACATTATATAATCAAATTCCATTGGCGAAATACGTTCACATAAGGTATAGTGTTTATTTTAATTGTCTCATCAAACTTTTACTTAAAAACGATCATGGTTAAAAATGATAATGGATCTTTTCATATTATTGTAATAAAAAAAAATATAAAAACTATTTTGTAAATAATCTGCAGTATGTATGAATATTGATAATTTTAGCGAATATATTTCAAACAAGTATTGATAAATAAATCCCAAAAAGAGAGAAGGGGGAAAAATAAAGCACAATGGCCATGATTAGGGTCAAAGCTGCCAATATTGGAAACCGTCCTCCTGCCCAATTCAACGCAGTCGTATCGCGGACTTTTCCTAAACTCGTCATGTATTAAAGTAGGGGGCAGAAGTCCTCATCTTTGATGTTATCGGTTCCCGACATATTAAGCAGGGGTAATAAGGGGGAGGAGGATGAGGGGTTAAATGGAACCCCTAGGAGTCCAGACAGGAAGTGAGATTTCCTGGGAGAGCACTTGGAGGGGTTGTTTCAGGGTGTGTTAGATTAAAAGTTGGTTCTGACTGAGACGATGCAACGGAGGTAGAATTGGGAGTATTGAACTAGAGAAATATGTTTTCGCTCACTAAAGTAATACGAGAAATATCTCTGAATCTTGATTAAAGCTAAATAAAAGGTGTCGTGAAAAAATATTTTAGTTAGATAAGGTTTTAAATTAAACTAGAAAATAAGACGAGTTGTTAAAGGATTTCTTGAAATAAAACACTTTTAGTTTGGTGGAGTATGTTATGTAAAGGCATAAGAAGTTCATTTTCAGATGTTTGTTCGAATAGTAAAAACAGTGGATAATTATTGCTTTTAAATAACTAGACCTACTTGAATTACACCAGAAAAACTCAATGAAATGTTTCTGAAACTTAAACCTAAAACGTCTGTTCTAAAGGTTATTACTTTCTATTACTAAAAAAAAGTAATTCAGAATTATAAAATAGCGGATTTAAAAGTATTATATCTAGTTTAAATTAAAAAATTACAAGTAAAAAAAATCACCTAATCTTCTGTACAACAATTTATATTTCCAGAATATTTCCAATATTATTATAAATAATAATATTAATATAAATATATTGTAATATAATCCAATATAAATTGGAATATATTACAATATATGTATATTAATATTTCCAGATAGCCCCACGGCTATCAGATCCCTTTCAGTGAATTATAACAAAATATGTCATTCTTCAGTGAAATATCTAGCAGGAAAAAATGTGCAGTGTAAATTTCTGGACTTCACACTATAAATAATAAAAAATCATTAAATATTTAAATCATTAACGTTTAAAGATTTTTTTGCAGGACTGTGTTATTGCATTTCTTCAGAAGCATAAGTTTCTGTCTCAGATGTTTTATTCGACAATAAAATATGAATGAATAATTATGGTTGTTCCATAGCTATGCCTACTTGACTAACATAACCAAACTGAATAAAATGTCTGAAACTTCTGTGACTCTCACATAAAATCAGGTAAAAAAATACAAAAAAGGACAACCATCGGGCATTCATCATCGTCCTTTTTTTGGGCTGATCCAAAGGATATTTTTCTTCCGAACCATTAAACAGCTCTATTTTATTTAGTGCAATCCATTCTGGACCTGAGACGGTCATCTCTCTCATTGATATCCATGCTGAAGCTACCGGATGCATCTCCATTCACACGGAACTTCACTGCAGATAAAAAGCTCCCATTGATTCAACATGGGGTCATAATGATATCTTTTTATGCTTCTTCCTTTTTAGGTTACTTTTATAGCAGCTTCGGTAGTTTCCCAAACACAAGAAGATGGTTGTTAAATGTATGCTGTAATAATGGTAATCAACCGGTTTGTTTTTGCCATGTTATATACAGTGCTAGTAATTTCTCGCAATTTGGCCACAATAAAAACTTATTTTTACTGAAGGCATTTTATTTTTCATTTTCCATGCATTTTTGTTTCTTAAACGATCAAAAATAATAATAAAGTGCGATTAATGTCTTAAATGTTTATCAAAAACACGTTATTATGTTGTTCGAGATATCAGAAATGATTTTAAAAATGTAATTAACTTTAGTTTAGTTTCATTAGAAAATTTTTATATTGAAATTAAGTTTTGATATAAAATTTGTAACGTTTTATAATTATTAAATTTTTAAATAATGATTAATTTTTCTTACAGAAATTATTTAATTCCGTGAAGCTTTAATATTAAGTTTAACAATGTAGAAAAGAAAAATATTATCAAAATTTTATAATGTTTGTAAAAATTTTTTTTTTTTTTGAGACACAAAAGGGAGGAGTTGGTGTAGTACAGCGCGGAAAACTGGCAAGCCTCCAAGTCAGGCAGATTCAAACACAATTTTGCAATAGGAAAGAAACATTTCACTGAGATTTTAATTACAATAAAAAAAATTTATTTTGATTAATTAAAATTTAAAATTACATCATATGTCGTTGTTGTCGTGTCACTCAGGATGGAGGAAAGAGGGTTGCAGATTCTGCTGTGATGGAGCACTCGTAGGTAGAAGTCTTGGTCTCTTTGGCTTCGATTCACTGAAGAAGGAGGAGAATACCTTCCGGGAGGACGTTTAGGGGGAACTAATCCATTTGTGTAACATGTGGACAGAATCCGGAAAAACTCCCACCCGGTAGTCCAACGAGTAAGTCAAGATGCTGAGAATCACAAACGCCATCGAGTCTATTCGTTTTTTGAAGCAGTGTTTACAATAAAAGCCCCAGTGCATTGAAACTCCATTCACCAGCGTCGCCCATTGCCACTGAACCACTGACTTAACTAATGTTGATTATCGAAATTTCAGGATTTCAGTTAATTAAAACAAAATCTGTCATTATTTTGTGAAGCATTTTCCATCAGAAAAAAGGGATTGAATTTATGGAATTTGCATTACAAACAAGTAATATAAAAAAAAAAAAATTAAAAGTCAATTCCTACTTTTTTTTTTCACTATATTGTAGAAATTCCTTTATAAATAATTTTCATTCATTTTTTTAAGTTTATCTGGCGCCATCTATTGGTAGATATATACAACTTAAATCTAAAAAATCTAAAATTAATTAATTAAATTTAAATGCTGAATTAATATTTGAAAAACTGTACTAACATCAAGTGCCATTCACTACAAGTTCAAAACAAATGTATTTGAACTTGAATGGATGAATAAAAAGTATTTAATTAACGATTGAAAATTTGAACAAGGTATATATATATATAGGGAGAGTGTGAGTTAATAAAAGGAATTGAAATAATATAAAAATCATTAAAATCATTAATTTTAAAGATATTTTGCATGTCTGTTTTATTGTAGTTTTTCAGAAGCATAAGTTGTTTATTTTTCAGAGATTTATGAGAACAATAAAAAATCAATGAATAATTATGACTGTCACATAACTAGACATACTTTGACTAAAACCACAAAACCCAATAAAATATCTGACATTTCTGTCACTGTCGCATAAAATCAGGTACACAAACTGCAAAAAATTACATCCATTGGCCAGTAATCATCGTCTTCTTTTTCTTGGACCATCAGGCCAAAGGACGTTTCTCTTCCGAACCATTAAACTGCTCTATTTTATTTAGTGCAATCCATTCTGGAGCCGAAACGGTCATCTCTCCCATTGACGTCCATGCGAAAGCTGCCGGATGGGCCTCCATTCACACGGACTCCACTGCAGATAAAGAGCTTCCATTGATCAACATGGGGTCATAATAATATCTTTTATGCGTCCTCCTTTTTAGGGTTACTTTCATTGGAGCTTCGGTAGTTCCCAAACACACGAAGATGATTATTAAATATAAATATATATATATATATATATTTATATTTAATAATCAGTAAGGGTAGTAAGGGTAACCAATAGGTTTATTTTTGCAATGTTATCTGTAGAACTAGTAATATCTCGAAATTTGGTCCAAATAAAGACTTATTTTTACTGAAGTAATTTTATTTTTCCTTTTACATGCATTTCTGTTTCTTAAACAAAAATTTTTAATAAAGTACAATTAACGCCTTTAGTTTATCAACAATGTGTGATTATATTGTTTGAGATATCAGAAATGATTTTAACATTGCACTTTAATTTTTGTTTATTAGAAACTTTATAAATTTTATATTGAAACAGAAAACAAAAAAAAAAAAACATTAATTTATTTCCCAGAAGTTATTTAATCCCGTTCAAGTTAATATTAATTTCTACATTTAGAAAAATAAAAATATTATTATTTAAGTAGTTCTTTTTTCGTTTTATTACGCTTGCAAGAATTTTGTTCCTTCTTGACAAAAAAGGAAAAGGGTGAACGTGGTACAGTGTGGAAAATTGCCAATACAGACAGATTCAAACACAAAGTTGCTAGATTTAATTTGATTGATTTGTTTATATGTTGATGACTTATTTTATTTTTGTTAATTTTGATTTGTGTATAGGTTCTTTTTTCTACGGTCGGGTCTTTTGTATTCAGTTTCAATAAAGTTTTTAATATTGTCAAATACATAGCATTATAAAATAATGCATTATTTATATTGACATTAAACTATGACAAATAATCAGATTGTTTTAAAATTTTATTAATAAGTTGTTTTTTTTATTTAAAACAGTCATTTAAAACTTTCGTATGTATTAGAAAGACGATAAGATTCAAAAAGGAATCTAATTTACTATAATAGAACTTCATTTATTCATTTAAATTTTCATTGATGCACCAATAGAATAATTTTAATCTGATTAAAAAAATAATGAGTGACTTAAATATGTTAAGCTTATAGCCCTCTAATGAATGGATTCAACGAAGCCAAAATAAACTTCATTACAATTAAAAGCAACTTTCTAAATTTAAAAAAATCAACCAACAATTACTGGAAAGCCCAGTGTGTGGGAGCTATTCCAAATAACCCCATTGTGTAGTGAAAACTTCAAGAAACTAGCGAGTACCACACTCTTTGCCACAATCGCACCCCTTCCACTTTGACACTCTTTTAGCCACAGCTGCGGTGACGTCAGAGGACTCATTCGAACATCCCCGTCAATGGAAGATCTCCGGCATTTGCATATCTTTGGTTCTGATGGAAAGCCACGCCCGAAAAGAAGAACACCGGCGCAGCAGGAATTTTCTTTCCTTCTGGAAGTTCATGAGACGGTTTCGACGACTCCATGGAACTTTTCAGAAGGGGAAATTAGCATCCCGCTGCGAAGTTGTGGGGAAACTTTTCGAGAACTTGGGCCATTGTGGTCCCGCGTGCATCAAAATAAAAGGTAGAAGGCAAAGTAGAGAGGCGGAGGGGGCTAAATTTAATTTAGGTTCGCTGCCACAGATTGTGGAAGAGCAAAGAAACACTTTTCGATTGTCTGCTGCTGAGGGGTCTTCGAAAACAAACGTGTTCGAATAAAGCCTGCGCCATCCATCGGAATTCGAATAAACGCCAGGTGAGTTTGCTTCAGTCAAAAGCAACAAAATAATTTGATAAACCATAGATTATTGGGAATAAAGTTTTAGCTGCTTTCTATGGTTTGAATAGAAAAGTATCCTCTTAAACACAAAAACCTTGATACTATGTATCGAAGAGGCTGATGAGTGTATCAAATATTTATAATAAAAATATGATATTGAAGAATATTATTGTTGTTGTATTGTGAATATTATTTAAGATACGGTATACCATTTAAGCGAAGTTTGATTAATGGAAACTATTTATTTTGCAAACAATGAAAATTATTTTTTGTGTGACCGTACATTTCTCACTGTTTTTGGGCGATTCCATAAGCAGCGGAAAAGAAACTTGTCCAAATTGGAACCTTAAAGTTTTAAGATACCACCTCTGTGGTTCAGCTTTTAATTTTCTAGAGTCATGAATTAAGGATCAGTAAACAATAAGGAAAAATTTTCGCGACTTCCTATAAAAAATTTCCAAAAGAGTTTAACACGTAAATACGACACATAACTCGTTGTCACTAATGTATTCATTGAATGTTGTAAAAAACATTAAAAAAAGTTTTAATACTTTCTTTATTTAATTTTAAAAAACCATACATTATATATATCTTGTATTTTATTCATGAAATTTTAAAACAGCTAATTTACTTTTCGAACACACTCTACATATCAAAGATTGTTTAATATTTAAACACTTAAGCAATTTAATTTTTTACAATATATTTTTCTAAAAACATGAAATATAAAAATTTAGATATAAATAAATTTTCTTAGTTTTTATATCACTGAGAAGTATTACCTTTCTGTTTTATTTAAAGTACGACCACTAAATAGTTGTACTTAATTGCAGCTCGCTAACAACTATCATGAATACATTTTTCTATAGAACGAGCATTAAATGTCCACTGCAAATGTTAAGATGAGCCATCGCAACCTCTTACAAGGTACTCAGCGCCAAGATCATCCAAATGACCGGCACTTCCAAAATCTTCCCGTTCGCATTAAAACCGAAGGAAGGGTACAACGGCACGAAACGAAAACGATGTCCTCTCGAAATCTGGAGCGCATCTCTCTTAACGGCTTCGCTCATGTCTTCTGGCCGTCGAAACTCCAATTTTCTAAATAATAATAAGGCTTAGAGGCCTCACCTTTGAGACGAGTCATTAAATCCATTAGTCTTACAATGTGTGCACATAGCCTTCGGCTAAAGGCTTGGAGAAGGGAGGTTTAATGTCTTGGAAACGATTGTCATCGTCTTGGAGTGAAGAGCATTTACGTCCGTCATTTAAAGGAAGAAGTTAGAATTATCGTTACAAGTGATAATGAGTCGAGGGGTTTATTAAGAACATTAAAGTATATATGTTGCAAATGCATCTTTGGAAAGGCGTTGCAGATAACTCTTTAGTAAAATTCAAAGCAGTTAACTTTCATTTAATCGTTTTTCTGCAGTTTTTGATAAAAAAAAAGTTTTAATGTCAATAGTTTTGGTGGATTCTTATAATATTATTTTTATTTTAATTATAAATAGCTTTACATGATATTTTTGTATGACGATATTCAATTTTTGTATGAGAATTTTAGCCCATTAGGGTTAATTAAGTCAAATTTTATTTGTCAACCGTAGAAACACTAATGGGGCTTGATGGCCTAGTGATGAGCGCGCTGGCGCCATGCCACAGATTTTGGGTTCGAGTCCCTCCGGTGCCGTAGATGTTCGTAGTGGCTCGAAATCAACTTATGTTTATAGTGGTTCGGAATTACTGTCATATGACGTCCCGGTCTCATATGACAGTAGAGCGTCACAGAGCCCAATCAGAATTCTTCTTACACACATCATTTCCAAACTGTAAAGGGGCAGCTCAGCTTTAAGCACAGTGATGTGGTGTGGCATAAGAGTAGTTTACATATGGCGCGGAAAAGAGACTTGGCGAAATAGGAACCCTAAAGTGCAGAATCCCAGCTCCTGTAATTGAACTTCAAATTTTTTAGAGTCGTGAATTAGGGATTGGTAAACAATGTTCGTTGCGACTTCCTATGAAAAAGTTCCAAAAACATTTAATAAATAAAGTCCAAAACTGTTTGCCACTAATGATGCCATTGAAATGTACAAAACATTAAAAAAAAAATTTAATATTTTCTTTCTTTAGTAAAAAAAACCGATGATATATATCTTGTTTTTGTAATGAATTTTTGAAAAGGGTGTTTTACTTTTCGGTCACACTATATATTTCAAAGCGTTTTTAGTCTTTAAACTCTTAAAGAGGTTTAATATATTAATATTTTACACTGTTTTCAAAAAAAACAAGAAAAATTTAAATTTATATATAAAATAAACGTCCTTAGTTTCTATATTATTATTAACTTCCTGCTTCAGTTAAAGTACAACCACTAAATAGTTGTGCATAATTACAGTTCTCAAACTACTATCCTGAATGCATTTTTCTAAAGAACAAACTTTAAATGTCCTCTGCAAATGTTAAGATGAGCGATCGCAACCTCTTACAAGGTACTCAGCGCCAACATCTTCTAAATAGCCAGCTCTTCCAAAGTCTTCCCATTCGCATTAAAACCGAAGGCAGGGTTCAACGGCACGAAACGAAAATGAGGTTCTCTCGAAATCTGAGAGCATCTCTCTTAACGGCTTCCCTCGTGTCTTCTGGCCGTCGAAACTCCAATTTTCTGAATAATAATAATACTTAGAGGACACCTCGCCTTTTCGAGACGAGTAATTAAATCCATTCGTCTCACAATGTGAACATGGCCTTCGGCCAAAGGTTTGGAGAAGGGAGGTTTAATGTCTCAGAAGCCATTGTCACCTTCTTGGAGTGAAGACATTTACGTCCGTCATTTATATGTGAAGTTAGAATTATCATTACAAGCGATAATGGGTTGAGGGCTTTATTAAGAAACATCCAAAGTTTATATGGCTGCAAAGACATCTTTAGGAATACGTTGCAGATAACTCTTTAGTATAATTCAAAGCAGCTAACTTTCTTTTAATCGTTTCTCTGCAGTTTATGGTAAAAAAAAAAGTTTAATGTCAATAGTTTTAGTGTATTTTCATAGAGTTGTTTTTATTTTAAATATTAATAATTTTAACTTATGATATTTTTGTATAAATATATTCATTTTTTATGAGGATTTAAACCCAATATGAAGGTAAACTAAGTCAAACTTTTATTTGTGAACTGTAGAAACAATAAGACAACCCAATCTTACTTTTATAATTCTGATACTTATAAATTATGATTTTAATGTATTTGCATTTACTTTCTACAAATCCTTATTTCATCATTGCACATTTAACATCCATTACGTCTGTATTGCTTGCTAGCCATCTTGCAACAAGAAAGGAGTTCGATTCCGTTGATGGTAAGCTCTTCAGTTACTGCTTTAAAATATTTCAACTATATATTGTTGGTAGATTTTCACCAGCAAGGGTATTTTCCTAGAATCTCCTCATTAGGAGCCTCAAGTATTTCACATAGTTCTAGGAAATGGAGCTGATGCACCGAAATGCCATTCATTATTTCAAAGATCATACATTTAATGGGTTCACCAGATCCTGATGTTTAGAAGTCCGTAGATCGATATTAAGAGATTGGGGGATGGTTCGATTTCAGTGGGGAAACAGTAATCTTCTTAAAATAATCTTTTTTTGTCACAGAAAAATTACCAACACGACTAACTAACTAAGACTAATTTGTCTTTAAAACAGTTTTGAAAAAATATTTCAACTTTATTACGCTGCTTTATTTGAATCTTGAAAACTTGGCTGCAGGCCAATTTTCCACACAATGGGTGTGTTCGAATTATTCACAAAGAATATGATTAAACAGAAAGCATGGTATTGTGAAGTGAAGTAAATAAATGACAAATTTATAAATATGCAAAATTCCTAAGGAGTAGGTATAATTTAAATATGTAATTCCATAGATACTGCTAAAATAAATCGAGTTTTTATTGCTTGAAAGAGTAGTATATATATATATTATTTATACAAAGGACATCCTTAATTAAATGTACATCCTTTTTATATATATATTACAATCAAATAATAATTATATGATGTTTCTCAAATAAAACATATGTTTTCAATATTTCATTAAAACTCTAAAAAACATTGTAATAATTAATGAGAAAATTTTTGATTAAATTATATATAAAACATATTCTATAAAAATGTAAAATGGGTTATTTAATGTTATGTTATACAATTGTATTTAGTTTTTATTTTATACGAATAGATTAAGCATAAATTTTGTAATTAATTATTAATTACAAAAAATGCAAAAGAAACAAAGTTTAATTTAACTATTAAATATATTATATTTAATTAAATAAGTATTCCTTTTTTTTAATGTTATAAATATAAGATTTATTATTATATTATGCTACATTTTTTATGTTAAATATACAGTTGAAGTCTTAAAAATGTCTTTGATTTGTAATTCTTATTAAATCTAAAAAAAAAAAAAAAATGAAGCAAATAATAGTTTAATAGATGGTTTCTTGTGTGAAGATATAATTTTTCTCATATATATTTATTATTTACTGAAGTATTCAAAATAATTACCTAGAATGGTGTTCATCATATTTAACTAAATAACTATTTAAATAAAAATAAGTAACTTTAAAAATTCAAAATTCGTTAAAAATTCAGAAAATATTTGTAAAATAAATACTTTTTACAACAATGATATGCATTGCTAATCTGTCTAAGAATAAGTGATTTAAAACATATTTTTAACACAGTAGAAATTTAGGAAATGGATAAATAATCATATAAGAAATTGGATAAGACCAGAACCAACTTTGAGAAATGGAAACTTTAAAGAAACTTTTCATTTTATTAAGAGGTGATAAAAATTAGTTTTTAAATCCACTGAAATTGATTCAGATTGTCATTTCTAACGAACCAGCAAAGCATTTTCAAAAGTTATCCATGTTGGAAAATAAAAACAACAAAGAAATTTGTGCCCTGCAACATATTTGGATCTATCTTATTAAAACTGACTTCGACATTTTGTTAGTAATTCAAAAAAGTATCCACAGAAAATTCCTTTTGACTCAAATCAAAGTTATTACTTATTCAGA
The DNA here is from genome assembly GCA_021605095.1 of Caerostris extrusa. Classification (NCBI taxonomy): domain Eukaryota; kingdom Metazoa; phylum Arthropoda; class Arachnida; order Araneae; family Araneidae; genus Caerostris; species Caerostris extrusa. The sequence goes on from BPLR01001516.1 coordinate 32,268, forward strand.
CACAGTAAAAGCGTTTTAAATTATTTTTATTTGAAAAATCGTTGTAAAACTTTTAACAGAATCTTCTTTTTTTTTTCTGACCTTCTTTAACATCGAAGAATAGGTTTATAATTTCCCCCATTTCCTATCAAGCGAAATTAATATTGATTTTTAAATTGACTTAACATTTTGCTACGTCACAATCAACTATGCTGGAGTTTGTATCGAAACTGCACACAGCCAGTAAACGAAGGCAATTCATTCCATCTTAAGCATTCGCTTTCACGTATAAATTGGGATTATTTTAAGGTCTTTTGAGGAAGTTTTCAATCCTGGAATTTATTTTCTTGTTATAAATTCTGGAGTATCCAAATACGAGACGATGTTCAAACCTTTTGACATGTCCTTATTAAATTTGTAGATTGAATGAAATTTGTTTTCAGACACAAAACGCTGCAATACTTTTGTGAGTCTCAAAAGTAAGTAATTAATGTAAACAGTATTACTGGATTAACATTCGCGAATCTTGCATTTAGCTGAAATTTAAAACCCAATAATTGGTTATAAATGTCTTCCATTTATTATCATTATTGAAGTTTTTTTTAAAGAAAATTTGTTTTATAAAAGTTTTAAATAGAATAAAGGAGTTAGTAATTTAACACTCTCTCTCAACTTTTTACTTTTAGTATACGCATCCGCAAGATACTTTAACGAAATACAAAAAGGAATTAATTTTCGTCTGAATATAAAACTGTTTTTTTAAAGATTAATTAAAAATTTATGCAAAAGCGGAGTATTAATTTGAAACATTTTGATGACAAAAACTTTGCTTTTACGGGATACTTTCGGAAAAATATTTTAAAGAAATTAAAAAAAAAAAAAAAAAAAAAAGAGAATTCTATTTCTGTTTCATTTTTTCAATATTTTTATTTTTGAAAATTGTTAAACATAATAATTTAAAATTTATAAAATACTAACACAAATATTTCTAGAAAATTTATTTATTTCCTTTAAAAAAAAGGATTTAGAATTCTTTTTACTATTATTTTGATAACAGTTTTCTAACGGTTATGTATAAAATACATAACTGTTAGAAATAGCAACATCTTTGTATATGTAATCAGTTGTTAGAATAAAAATGAGCCCTAAAAAACTAAATCATAATTACATACATGTATTGTTCATAAAGACTAATGCGCTTAGTTCCCTACTTTTCATATGTTACGCTCCAAATATCAGATTTCTGAAACTCTTTGCCAAAACATACTTTGCAATTTATTTTATTTTCAGTCGGAAGAAAAGAATTGAATAAATATCGTCTGCTGTGTCATTTAATTAGATTTATCTCTCCCTCGGTGGCAATAATCTTATTTTTCTCAGAGAAAAAAGTATGAAATTTTAAAAGACAAAAATAATTCAAAATGGCTATCTTTTTTTTTGTTTGGATTTTCACAAATGAAGAAACTTTAGTAGATAGTTTTGTATTTATAAGACCAAGAAGAATTGTATTTAATTTTAAGAATGCGATTGTAAAAAGGAATAAAATATTAGTTTAAATGTAATGAAATTTAGAAATGAGAAATACTTTTCCCATTTTGGCAGAGCGTACCACCACCAGAATCGAATTCTTCTTCTTGAAAAGGAGCTAGTGTGCATTATTCCGTAATGGGTTATTAAAAGTGCAATTATTAAATAAGGAATTATGGAAAGAAGACACTAATGCATTAAAACGAAATCAGAATTATAAGAGTAAGATTAAGGGCATTACTGTATCTGAGGTTAACAAATAAAAGCTTGGCTTAAATGGGCTTAAATCCTCTTCCAAAAAAATGAATAGTCTCATACAAAAATTTAACAAAAATTTATTAATATTTAAAATAAAAATAAAACTATGAAAATCAACTAAAACTATTGACATTTAACGTTTTTGTATCTGTATGTGCAGAAAAAGTATTAAAGGAAAAGTTAAGCGCTTTGAATTATACTAAAAGTGTCTACAACGCCTTCCTAAAGATTTCTTTGCAGCCATATGTACTTTGAAGTTCTTAATAAACCCCTCAACACATTATCGCTTGTAATGATAATTCTAACTCCTCATTTAAATGACGGACCTAAATGTCTTCACTCCAAGAGTGTGACAATAGCTTCTGAGACATTAAACCTCCCTTCTCCTAAACCTTTCGGACAAATGGCAATATGTACACATTGTGAGACAAGGAATTTAATTACTCGTCTCAAAAGGTGAGGAGTCCCAAGCATAATTGTTATTTAGAAAATCGGAGTTTCGAGGGCCAGAAGACAGGAGGTAGGCCGTTAAGAGAGATGCGCTCCAGATTTCGAGAGGACATCATTTTCGTTCCGTGCCGCTGAACCCTGTCTCTGCTGTTAATTCGAATGGGAAGACTTTGGAAGAGCTGTCATTTGGAAGATCTTCGTGTTGAGCACCTTGTAAAAGGTTGCGATGGCTCATTTTAACATTTGCAGAGGACATTTAAAGCTCTTTTTCTTTAGAAAAATACATCCATGATAGTAGTTTGCGAACCGAATTTAAGTACAATTATTTAGTAGATGTACTTTAATTAAAGCAAAAATGTAATAATAATATAGAAATTAAGGAAATTTATTTTATATATAAATTTAAATATTTCTTGATGTTACGAAAACAGTTTCTGAAAAATTAAATCTTTCTTAATTTCTTTACAGTAAGATAACAACTAAGGAACATTTTTTAAATATCTAAATATATCTTTTTTTTTTTTAAATTTAAATATTTCTTGTTTTTACGAAAAAAATATTGTAAGAATTAAACTTGCTTAAGTGTTTAAAGACTAAAAACGCAATGTGAGATGTAGAGTGTGTCCAAAAAATAAAATAGCGTTTTTAAAAATGCACTAAAAAAACGCAACGATATACATGCACGGTTTTTATTAAATAGATAAGAGTATTAATATTTTTTTTTTTTTTTTAGTTTCCTACTACATTTCAATGGAAACATTGGTGGCGTCGAGTTTTGGGTCTTATTGACGTCTTTAATGCTTTTGGAATTTTTCGACAGGAAGTCGCAAAAACATTGTTTACCGATCTCTAATTCATGACGCCGGAAAATTAAAAGCTGAACTACAAGGGTGGTGATTTTGCACTTTAGGATTCCGATTTGGCCAAGTTTCTTCGTCCGCGCCTTATCAAATCGCCAAAAGAGTGAAAAAAAATACGGTGATACAAAGAAATAATTTGTATTGTTTGCAAAATAAACAGTTTACATTAGTCAAACTTCTCTAAAAATATTCGAAAAACTGCAACCTTAATATTCTTGAATATCATATATATATTATAAATATTTGATGCACTCATCAGTCTCATCTTTAAAATATTATCAAGATTTTCATGTTTAAAAGGATAGTTTCCTATTCAAACCATAGAAAGCACCCAAAACTTTAATCCCAATAATCTATGGCTTATCAAATTACTTTGCTGCTTTTGATTTTGACTGGAAGCAAACTCACCTGGCGTTTATTCGAAATCCGATGGATGGCTCCGCTTTATTCGAACGCTTACGTGTTCGAAGATTGCCAGAAGAAGATCGAAAAGTGTTTTTTTTTGCTCTTCCGTAATCTGTGGCAGTGCACCTAAATTAAATTTAGCCCCTCCGCCCTTCTTTCTTCTTCCTTTTATTGTGATGCACAGAGGGTTGAAAACGGTGTGGGACTACAATGGCCCAAGTTCTACAAAAGTTCCCCAATAACTTGCAGGGAGATGCTAATTTCCCCTTCTGAAAAGTTCGATGAAGTCGTCGAAGCTGTTTCTGGAACTTCCAGTCGAAAAGAAAATTCCTGCTGCTCTGGTGTTCTTCTTTTCGGGCGCGGCTTTCCCCCAGAACCAAAGATATGCAAATGCCGGAGATCTGCCATGAAGGGGATGTTCGAATGAGTCCTCTTACGTCACCGCAGCTGTGGGTAAAAGATTGTCGAACGGGAAGGTGTGCGATTGTGACGAAAGAGTGTGGTACTTGCCAGTTTCCACCACACAATGGGGTTATTTTGAATACACTGAGGATTCACTTATTTTGAATACACTTCACCACGCACTGGGGTTTCCAGTAATTGTTGTCTGATTTTTATCGTGATGAAATTTCTTTTAGCTCCGATGAATTCATTCATTAGAGGATATACGCTAAACATGCTTAACTCGTTCATTATTTTTTTTATCAGATTAAAAATTATTCTATTCATGCATTAATGAAAATTTAAGTGAACAAATTCAAAAGTAATATGTTCCATTACAGTATATTAGATCCCCTTTTTAATATTGTCTTCTTTATAATACATATGAAAGTTTTAAACGACAATTTTTAATTTTAAAAATATTTTTAACTCATTGGAAATTTATGAAAGGGAAAAAATCTTCTAAGAAATTAGATAAGACAAGACTCAACTTTGAATGTAAACTTTAAAGAAACTTTTCATTTTATTAAGAGGCGACAAAAACTGTTTTTATATAGACTGAAATTGATTCAGATTGTCATTTCTAATAAACCACATATGCATTTTAAAAAGCTGTCCATGTTTGAAAATAAAAAGCAACAAAGAAATTTTGGGCTGACAGTACATTTAGATCCAACTTATTAAAACTGACTTCTGCATTCTGTTAGTAATTCAAAAAATTGTGCATAGAAAATTCCTTTTGACATATATTAAAGTTATTACTTATTCAGAAACAGTAAAAGCGTTTCAAATTATTTATTTTGCAAACTCGTCGTAAAACTTTTAACATAATCTTCATCTTTTTTTCTTCGGTGCTTCTTTAATATCGAAGAATAGATTTATATTTCCCCCATTTCCTTATCAAGTGAAATTAATATTGACTTTTAAATTTACTTAACATTTTCCTACGTCACAATCAACTATGCAGGATTTTGTATCGAAATTGCGTAAATGAAGTCATGAAGTAAATGAAGGCAATTCATTTCATCTTAGGACGTTCGCTTTCACGTATAAATTGGATTATTTTAAGGCCTTTTGTGGAAGTTTTCATTCCTGGAATTTATTTTTCTTGTTATAAATTCTGGAGTATCCAAATGCGGGGCGATGTTTAACCTGTTTGACATGTCCTTATTAAAATTCTAGACTGAATGTAATTTGTTTTAGGCTCTAAAGGCTGCAATACCTATTTATGAGTCTCAATAGTAAGTAGTTAATGTAAATTTAATTACTGATTCCCTTTCAAGAATTTTGCATTTAGCTGAAATTTGAAACCCAAACATTGATTATAAATGTGTTTCATTTATTATCATTATTTAAGTTTTATGTTTTAAAAAAAAATTGTTTTATAATACAGTTTTAAATTGAATAATGGAAGTTAGTAATTTGACTCTCTCTCTCACCTTTTTGCCAAATACATCTTTTTTCAATAGATTTTTAAAAGCGATAATTTACTCTTCGGCCACACTCTACATCTCAAAGCGTTTTCAATTTTTAAACAGTTAAGCAAGTTTAATTTTTTTACAATATTTTTCCCTAAAACAAGAAATATTTAAATTTAAACAAAAAAAAAGGCCGTTAGTTTTTACATTATTAAGAAATATTATTCTTCTGCTTTAGTTAAAGTAGAACCACTAAATAGTTGTACTTAATTACAGTTCGCAAACTACGCTCATGGATGCATTTTTCTAAAAAGGAGATTTAAATGTCTGCTGCAAATGTAAATGAGCGATTGCAACATTAAAGGTACTCAGCACCGAGATTTCTAAATGACGCACTTCCAATGTCTTCCCATTCGCATTAAAACCAAAGGCAGGGTTCAACGGTATGAAACGAAAATTATGTCCTCTCGAAATCTGGAGCGCATCTCTTTTCTAACGCTTCCCTCGTATCTTCTGGCCCTCGAAACCCCAATTTTCTGAATAATAATAATACTTAGTGGACACCTCACCTATCGAGACGAGTAATTAAATTCATTCGTCTCACAATGGAGTGCAACATATGCTTTTGGCCTGAAGACTTGGAGAAAGGGGGGTTTAATGTCTTGGAAGCTATTGTCACCCTCTTGGAGTGAAGAACATTTGCGTCCGTCATTTAAATGAGGAGTTAAATTATCATTGCAAGCGATAATGTGTTAAGGGGGTTTTATTAAGTATATATGGCTGCAAAATCTTTATGAAGACATTTTAGTTTTCTTGTAGTGAAATTTAAAGCAGTTAACTTTCAGTTGATAGTTTTTCTGCAGTTTAGACACACGTTTAATGTTAATAGTTTTAATGGATTTTCATAATACTATTTTTGTTTTAAATATTAATAATTTTATCTTATAATACTTTGTATAAAGATATTCATTTTATGCCTTATTTAAACCTATTGGGAAGGTCAACTAAGCCAAACTTTTATTTGTCAGCCGTAGGAACAATAATGGGGCCTGATGGCCGATTTACTAGCGATCTGTGTCTCGGTGCCACAGGTTATGGATTTGAGTACCGCCGGTGTCATGGATGTTTATAATGGTTCGGAATCCCTTTAAACCGTAGGTCCCGATTATGAGATCGGGACCTAATATTTAAATATTCATTAAGCCCAATATGACTTCTCTCTTACCCACATCGTTCCCAAACTGTAAACGGACAACTCAGCTCTATGCACATTGAAGTGGTGTGGCGTAGTAGAAGTTTTCATGTTATGCAGCGGGAAAGAGACTTGGCGAAATCGGAATCCTAAAGTGCAGAATCCCCGCCCCCTGTAGTTCAGCTTTTAATATTTTAGAGTCATGAATTAGAGATTGATAAACGATGTTCGTCGCGAATTCATATAAATAACTCCAAAAACATTTAATAAATAAAGCCCAAAACTCGTCGCCCCCAATGTTATCATTGAAATGTTGTAAAAAACATAAATACTTTTTAATCTTTTTTAACTTTGATATATATCGTCTTTTTTAAGGGATTTTAAAAGGTAATTTACTTTTCGGTCACATTCTATATCTCAATACGTTTTTAATGTTTGAACTCTTAAACAAGTTTAATATTTTACAGTACTCTTTTCATAAAAACAAGAAATATTTATATTTATATATAAAATAAATATCCTTAGTATCTATACTATAACTACCTTTCCACTTTAGTTAAAGTGTAATCACTAAATAGTTAATTACAGATCTCTAACTACTGTCATGGATGTATTTTTCTAAAGAATGAGCTTTAAATGTTCTCTGCAAATGTTAAGATGAGCGATCGCAACCTTCTATAAGGTACTCAGAGCCAAGATCTTCCAAATGACCGGCACTTCCACAGTCTTCCCGTTCGCATTAAAACCGGAGACAGGGTTCAGCGGCACGAGACGAAAACGATGTCCTCCCTAAATCTTGGAGCGCATCTCTGTTAACGGCTTCCCTCATGTCTTCTGGCCGTCGAAACTCCGATTTTCTTTTATAACAATAATGTTTGGGACACCTCACCTTTCGAGACGAGTAATTAAATTCATTCGTCTCACAATATGTGCATACGGCTTTCGGCTAAAGGCTTAGAGAAGGGAGGTTTAATGTCTTAGAAGCTATTGTCACACTCTTGGAGTGAAGACATTTAGGTCCGTCATTCAAATGAGAAGCTATAATCGTCATTACATTTGATAATGGGTTGAGGGGTTTATTAAGAACTTCAAAAGCATATATGCTGCAAGACATATTATGCGAATCTTTAGAAAGTCGTTGTACAATCCAAAGCAGTTACATTTCATTTAACAATTTTTCTGCAGTTTTTAATTCAAAAACATTTAATGTCTCTAGTTTTAGCACATTTTTATAGCATTATTTTTATTTTAAATATTAATCTTTTTATATCGTAATTTTGTATCACGATATTCAATTTTTGTATGAGAATTTAAACCCATTAGGGTTAATTAAGTCAAGCTTTTATTTGGCAACCGTAGAAACAGTAATGGGGTCTAATGGTCGAGTAACTAGCGCTCTGGTGGTCGGTGCCAAAAGTTTCGGATTCGGAGTCGGCGGTGCCATGGACATTGTAGCGATTCGGAAGCTACTTTATATCGTATGTCCCGGCCTAATATGGATGTAGAGAGTTGGTAGTAGGGCTGACAACTCTACTCCTTAAAAAAATATCTCTAGTCTTGAAATCTGCCTGTAGGCAGACGGCCTTGGCCCACCATGGAGCTGTTTCACCACTGATGATGAGAAACAGTAATGCAAATCATTCTTACTTTTGTAATTTTTATTGCGTTTTCTTTCTGTAAATACTTAGCTTATTACTGCACTTTAAACACACCTTTATGTCAGTATTGCACCCCAGCCGTCTTGCAAGAAGAAAAGGGTTCGATTCTGCTGGTGGTAAGCTCTTTAGTTACTGCTTTAAGACTTGGAAGGGACTTTTCTAAATTTTCACCAGCATGGAAAGCTAATATGGAGAAGTTTTCCTAGAATGTCCTCACTTGAAGCATTATAAATATTTCACAGATTTTTAGGAAACGGCACTGATGCATCGAAATACCATCCATTATCTTGAAGATCAAGCAATTAATATCTTCATCAGATCCTGATATCAACAACTTAGAAGCACATAGATAGGTATTACGAGTTTGGTGGAAAAGCTATTCGTAAAAAAAGAAAAATTTAGCTACCCGTGTTTTTAAATAAAAGTTTTACAGCAGATCAAATTCTAAGAATATATAAATCTATTCAATTCATTAAGGAAATATAATCGCGCTGTTCAACGCATGACTATTTGAACAAAAAGAAAAGTTCTTGAATAACGCTACTCAGTATTTGAACCCATAGACTGGAGACGATCTTAAACTAAATAAAAGAGAGTCAATACGTGTACATACAGCAATACTTGGACCTTGAAAACTGGAGCTAATACGTACAAGCATTAGTTCTTGAGTATTCTCAAATTGAAGCCAATTTATATAAACGCAGTAGTTCTTGACATTATCTTACTTGGAGCCAGTGCCTTCACATAGGAATACTTGAGCTTTCCATACACTGGAGTCAATATATATATACAACAATACTTTTCTTTTACACTAGAGCTAATACATTCAAGCAGTAATACTTGAAGCCGATATGTAAGAAGAACAAAACACTTGAACATTCTTACATTGAGCCAATATGTTTCATGCAGCAATAGTTGAATATCCCTTACACTCTATCTACATGAAATGAATTTCAAATTTTTTATTGTAATTATTAAAAATTTTTATGTTTTCTTAAAAACTCATTACAAGTTATAATTTATTGAACGAAATTTTTTTGTCGTTTATTCGCATATTACAAAATGAATTAGGTTCGCTACTGCAGGTCTCAATTAGCAATTAAAAACTTGTATTATTCAACACCATTTTGTTGAATAATACAATCTTACAGATTGTTTAAAAATAAATATAAACAATAGATACATAAAACCCTTCTTTTATTATAGAAACAAGTAATATAAAAAAATTATGTCAATTCCTACTTTGGTCAACAAAGAAAAATTTTATTTTACTTACTTTTTATTACAAATTTAACAAAAAAAATATTGATTTTCGCAAGAATTGAACTCCCATTCTGTAGTTTATTGTAAGTGTATAAATAAAGCTGTGAGTTCTCAAACTTGTGTCTCACAACCCAACCACACACTCAGTTGTAATCGAGCTGCACAACACTAGAATGCTTCTATATATTTTCATTAAAATTTTAAAAACATTGGAATATTTAATAAGAAACATTTTTGACTAAAATATATTTAAAACATATTCTAAAAATGTAAATGGATTTATTTTATTGTTTCATTATACAATTAAGTTTACTTTAAATAAAATTTTTTTAAATTTAATTCGAATAGATTTATATTAATTTTTGCTATTAATTAGTAATTAAATAAATACATAAAATTTTTTTTTTTTTAAATTTAATATTTTATTAAAAAATAATCAAATAATTATATCAAATATTTTGTTATAAATATATATTTATTTTTTATTACATTGTTTTTTTATGTTAACTATACAATTAACATATCAAAAATGTCTTTGTTTGTAATTCTAATTAAATTAAGAAAATAATTGTTTAATAAGTGGTTTCTTGTGGGAAAAGTAGCATTTCTCATATACATTAAATATTTTCTTGAAAAATTCAGATGAATTACTAGAAATTGTATTCATCATATAAATCGAAATTCGTTAAAAATTCTAGAAAATATTTGTAGAACTAACACTTTTCACACAATGACACTTAATGCTAATCTATCAGAGACTAAGTTAGTATAAAATATTTTTAACTCGAAAAATAATAAGAAATTAGATCAGACAAGACCCAACTTTGATGAATGGAAACTTTAAAGAAACTTTTCATTTTATTAAGAGGTGATAAAAAATTACTTTTAAATCCACTGAAATTGATTCAGATTGTCATTTCTAACAAACTACAATGCATTTTTAAAAGTTATCCACTTCTGAAAATAAAAGCAACAAAGAAGTTTTCTGTAGGAAATACATTTAAATACAGCTTATTAAAACCGACTGCGACATTTTGTTAGTAATTCAAAAAGTATCCGCAGAAATTCCTTTTGACACAAATCAAAGTTATTACTTATTCAGACACAGTAAAAGCGTTTCAAATTATTTATTTTGAAAACTTGTTGTAAAAACTGTTAACAGAATCTTCTTCTTTTTCCGTGCTTCTTTAACATCCAAGAATAGATTTATAATTTCCCCCATTTCCTTATCAAGCGAAATTAATATTGACTTTTAAATTGACTTAACATTTTGCTACGTCACAATCAACTATGCTGGAGTTTGTATCGAAGTTGCGCTGCCAGTAAATGAAGGCAATTCATTTCAGCTTAAGCATTCGCTTTCGCGTGTAAATTGGATTATTTTTAAGGCCTTTTGAGGAAGTTTACATTCAAGAATTTTTTTTTTATCTTTTATAAACGCTGGAGTATCAAATGCGAGGCGATGTTTAAACTGTTTGACATGTCCTTATTAAATTTCAAGACTGAAGAAATTTGTTTTTAGACTCAAAAGGCTGCAACACTTTTTTATGATTCTTAATAGTAAGTAAATAATGTAAATTTAAATTACTGATTCACTTTCGCGAATCTTGCATTTGGCTGAAATTTTAAACACAAACATTGATTATAAATGTATTTTCATTTATTATCATTATTTAAGTTAAATTTTTTTAAAAGAAAAATCTGTTTTAGAAGTCAGGTTTAAATTGAATAATGAAAGTTAGTAATTTAACTCTCTTTCTCTCAACTTTTTGCTTTTAGAGTACACTTTCGCAAGATATTTTAACGAAATATAAAAGAGAATTTAAAAAAAAAAAAAAAAAAAAAAAAGAGAGTTTTCTATTCCGTTTTCAGCTTTGTTTCAATTTTTTTACTTTTAAACTTATTAAACATAGTCTTTTAAAAGTTATAAAATCCTGATATAGATATTTCTCTTGAGAAATATATTTCTTTCCTTTTAAAAATGAATTTAGTATTCTTACTATCTTTTTACATACGTAATAATTTGTTAGAATAAAAAATAAGGTCCTAAAAACTAAATCATAATAATATACATGTACTGTTCATAAAGACTAATGCGCTATTTCCCTACTTTTCATATGTTTCGTTCCAAATATCAGATTTCTGAAATTCGTTGCCAAAAATGCTTCGCAAATTTATTTTCTTTTTTCAGTCGGAAGAAAAGAACTGAAAAAATATCGTGTCATTTAATTAGATTTATCTCTCCCTCGGTGGCAATAAGCTTATTTTTCTCGGAAAAAAAGTATGAAACGTAAAAGACAAAATAATTCACAATTTGCTGTCTTTTTTGGATTTTCACAAATGAAGAAACTTTAATAGATAGTTTTGTATTTGCAAGACACCGAAGAATTGTATTTAATTTTAAGCATACGATTGTAAAACGGGATGAAATATTCGTTTAAATGTAATGAAATTTAGAGATGAGAAATATTTTTACCATTTTGCAAATATTTGTCTACGGAAGTAATTTTCTATTTTGTTTGTTTTGTCAAATGTCTTTGAATTAACTTTTATCTACTGGGTATAACTAAGTTTATTACTAAATTGGTTTGTAAGAAATATTTAAGAACTTCTTTGAATGTTTCTTACAAACCAATTTAGTAATAAACTTAGTTATACCCATAGATAATAGTAAATTCAGAAAAAAAAAGTATAAAGCAATGAATTTGATGTCTGGATTCTTTTTTTAATTATATTTCATTATAGAATCGAAAAGGCTAAAAAGGATATTTCATTTAAAAATATTCATATAATCTTATTTTATTAGTTTGTAAGTCAAATATCGTTGACTTGCAAACTTGATAATAAAGGCAACTTCTCCTTTTAATTAAATTCTACAGTATTCTAATATTACTGAATGAATGTATTGATGCTCGTACAAAAAGGTAGGTTTAAGTATTTCTGCGTGAATGTATTAGCTCTAGCGTAAGGAAAGTATTGCTGCGTATGTATATTGGCTCCAGTGTAAGAAATGCTCAAAGTATTGCTACGAGTACGTGAACGTATTAGCTCCAACTAGGATAATGCCAAAAACTATTGCGTGTAGGTATTGGCTTCAATTTGAGAATACTCAAGAACTAATGCGTGGATGTATTGGCTCAGTTTAAGATTGTTCAAGTATGCTGTGTGTGCGTATTGTCTCCAGTGTAAAGGATGTTCAAAGTATTGCTGTGTGTGCGTATTGTCTCCAGTGTAAAGGATGTTCAAGTATTGCTGAGTGTACATATTGGCTCCAGTGTAAGTATTGCAATCCTTAATAGAGATGAATAGATATCGTAAATAAATCTTATTTTAGGCTAGCGATCTATTTGTATTTTTGTTTATTTTAAGTTGAGTAACAGGGATAGCATTATTACATTATACTTTTTTTTGCAAATTATCAACTTTAAACAAAAATGATTATGTTTCCTAAATAGATTTACATGTTCTTAAATTCCTACAAATATATTCTAAAAAAAACAACAACCCCCTTATGTCAATGCTTTTTCCTTAATCCTTTAATACCGATCTATGGGCTTCTCAGTTGTTGATTTCAGGATCCGATGAACCTATTCATTATTTGATCAATGCTGATGAGTCAAAATGCCATCCATTGTCTTAATGGATGGCATTTTTGACACATCAGGTTTTTGATCATCCTAAAAGTCTGTGAAATTCTTTTAATGCTTCTAGTGAAGACTTTCTAGGAAAACTAAATGGATTCTAAATCTATGCCGGTAAAAATCTAGAGAAGTCCTTTTCAGTCTACTTGTCGTTTAAAGCAGTAACTAAAGAGCGTACCACCACCAGAATCGAACTCTTCTTCTTGCAAAGGAGCGTGCATTATCGTAATGGGTTATTAAAAGTGCAATGATGAAGTAAGGAATCATAGAAAGAAGACGCTAATGCATTAAATCGATATTAGAATTATAAGAATAAGATTAAGTAGCATTACTGTTTCTGAGGATGGCAAATAAAAGCTTGGCTTAGTTGCCTTAATGGGCTTAAATCTCGTCTAAAAAATTAATAGTCTCATACAAAAATTTAATAAAAATGTATTAATATTTAAAATAAAAATAAAACTATGAAAATCTACTAAATCTATTGGCATTTAACGTTTTTGTATTAGTATGTGCAGAAAAAGTATTAAATGTAAGTTAACTATTTTGAATTATACTAAAAGTATCTGCAACTTCTTTCTAAAGATGTTTTGCAGCATATGTACTTTGAAGTTCCCTATTAAATGTCTCAACGCATTATCACTTGTAATGATAATTCTAACATTTAAATAACGGACGTAAATGTTCTTCACTCCAAGAGTGTGACAATAGCTTCCAGGACATTAAACCTCCCTCAAGCCTTTAGGCGAAAGGCCCATGCACATTGTGAGACGAATGAATTTAATTACTCGTCTCAAAAAAGGTGAGGAGTCCTCTAAGCATTATTATTATTATTTAGAAAATTGGAGTTTCGACGGCCAGAAGACACGAGGGAAGAAGCCGTTAAAGAGATGCGCTCTAGATTTCGAGAGGACATCATTTTCGTCTCGTGCCGTTGAACCCTGCCTTTAGTTTTAATGCGAACGGAAAGATTTTGGAAGTGCTGGTCATTTAGAAGATCCTGGCGCTGAGCACCTTATGAAAAGGTTTCGATTGCTCATCTTAACATTTGCAGATGGCATTTAAAGCTCGTTCTTTAGAAAAATGTATTCGTGATAGTAGTTTGTGAACTGTAATTAAGTACAACTGTTTAGTAGTTGTACTTTAATTAAAAGCATAAAGGTAATATTTCTTAATAATGTAAAGACTAAGGACATTTTTTTACATCTAAATTTAAATATTTGTTTTTAAGAAAAAGTATAGCAAAAATTAAACCTTTGGTGTTTAAAGATTAAAAATGCATTGAGATGTAGAGTGTGTCTAAAAAGTAAATGAACGTTTTTAAAAATAATCCATTTAAAAACGCAAAAGATATACAGGTTAATGTACGGTTACATGTACGGTTTTTTTTAATAAATAAAGACTTTATTAAGGGTTTTTATGTTTTACAACATTTCAATGGCAAATTAGTAGCAACGAGTTTTGGGCCTTATTTACGTCTTAAATGCTTTCGAAGTTTTTTTATAGGAAGTCACGAAGAACGTTGTTTACCGATCTCTAATTCATGACTCCGGAAAATAAAGCGGCCTGATGGACAATTGGCTCGCGCTCTGGCCTTTGGTACAACATGTTTGAATCCGGCGGTGGCACGGATGTTTGGGAGTGTTTCGGAATGCACGTTAAACTGTAGGTCTCGGCTCAATGAAAAGTCACCATTAAAAAATCAAAATATATAATATTGTTTTTTTTTTTTTAAATTGTTAAAAATAATATTTTAAAAATTTATTAAATGCTAATATAAATGTTTCTTTCGAGAAATGTATTTATTTCCTTTTAAACAAAGGATTTAGAATTCTTTTTACTATTATTTTGATACATAAAAGACATAACAGTTACAAATCGCAATCTATATACATATGTAATAATTTGATAGATGAAAAAATAAAGGGCTAAAAAATGAAATTATAATTATATACATGTATTGTTCATGAAGAGTAATGTGCTTAGTTCTCTACTTTTCATATGTTACGCTCCAATTATCAGATTTCTGAAACTCGTTGCCAAAACATGCTTTGCAATTTATTTTCTTTTCAGTCGGAAGAAAAGAACTGAATAAATATCGTCTGCTATGTCATTTAATTAGATTTATCTCTCCCTCGGTGGCAATAATCTTATTTTTCTCAGAGAAAAAAAGGATGAAATTTAAAAGACAAAATAATTCAAAATTACCATCTTTTTTGAGTTTTTCACAAATAAATAAACTTTATTAGATACTTTTGTATTTGCAAGACACCGAAGAATTGTATTTAATTTTAAGAATACGATTGCGAAACGGAATGAAATATTAGTTTAAATGTAATAAAATTTAGAGATGAGAAATACTTTTTACCATTTTGCAAATATTTTTCTACGAAAGTAATTTTCCAGTTGTTTGTTTTCGAAATGTTTATGAATTATCTTTTATCTACAGGGTATAACTAAGTTTATTACTAAATTGGTTTGTATGAAATAGGCAAAAAAACATTAAATATTATTACAATTCAAAACAAAAACTCTAAAGGAATGAATTTTTTTGTCTGGTTTTTTAGTTTTTAATTATATTTCATTATGGAATCAAAAATGCTACAAAAATATATTTCATTTAAAGAAGTGTTCGTATAATCCTATTTTATTTGTTGGCAAGTCAAATATCGCTGTCACTAAAAGGGCAACTTCTTCTTTTAATTAAAATGTTTTTTATTTTTTATTTCGATTAATATATTCAGTCAAAGACCAATAATGAAGCGAATATTTTGGAATCATTTTCGATCAAAATTTAAATAACACAAAACATATGCTTAAATTATAATTTCAAAATTTATTGATCATAAAAAAAAAATTGTTTCATAATACTTTTTTAAAAAACGGATTTAGAATTCTTTTTACTATTATTTTGATACATAAAGGACATAATAGTTAGAAATTGCAATGTTTTTACACATATAATATTTTGTTAGAATAAAAATGAGGGCTAAAAAACTAAATCATAATTACATACATGTATTGTTCGTAAAGACTAATGTGCTTAGTAACCCTATTTTTCATATGTTACGCTCCAAATATCAGATTTCTGAAAGTCGTTGCCAAAACATGCTTTGCAATTTATTTTCTTTTTAGTCGGAAGAAAAGAACTGAATAAATATCGTCTGCTGTGTCATTTAATTAGATTTATCTCTCCCTCGGTGGCAATAATATTATTTTTCTCGGAAAAATGTATGCAATTTAAAAGACAAAATAATTCAAAATGACTATCTTTTTTGGATTTTTCACAAATGAAGAAACTTTAATAGATAACTTTGTATTTGCAAGAGCCCGAAGAATTGTATTTAATTTTAAGAATACGATTGCGAAACGGAATGAAATATTAGTTTAAATGTAATGAAATTTAGAGATGAGAAATACTTTTACCATTTTGAAAATATTTTTCTACGAAAGAAATTTTATTTCTGTTTGCTTTATCAAATGTTTCTAAATTACCTTTTATCTACAGGGCATCACATAGTTTATTACTAAATTGGTTTGTAAGAAATATTCCAAAAAAATATCTTAAATATTATTAAAATTAAAAGAAGTGTAAAGCAACGAATTTTAAGTCTAGATTCTTAGTTTTAGTTATATTTCGTTACTTAATAAAACTGCTGCTATAAGATATTTCATTTAAAGAAATATTTATTTAATCCTATTTTAGTAGTTGACAAGTCAAATATCACTGACGCTAAAAGGTAACTTCTTCACTTAATTAAAATACTGTTGTATTATACTGTTGTTTTTTATTTTGATTTATATATTCAGTCTAAGACCAATAACGAAGCGAATATGCTGCAATCATTTTTAATCAAAATGTAAATAACACAAAACATCTGTTTATATTCTATTTTTAAAATTATGTTGCAATAAAAAAATTTGTTTTACTATAAAGGGAATATAAATGGACAGTATAATACACAATAATAATTCAGTCTTTATAATATTCATTTTAATAAAATATTTCCTTTACAATTAAAATATTTATTTACATATACAAATTATCTAGTGTAGCGAATGTATATTGTAATGACTCGACCTATATTAGAGCCTATATCGGCTTCAAGAAGAGTGCAATTTTCAGGTTCATGAGAACACTTTAATTTTTATTTACAAGCATTATTATACATACAAATACATAACTCTAGGTTATTGTGCAATGAAATGAAAATTTAAAATATAAATTTGATCACAAGTGTGCAATTAAATCACTAGTACAGTTCATTCCAATGTCAAAGATTTTCAGAGATCACTTTCAAAGATTCACTTTATGGGCTAAAGATTTACTTTATGAATTCACTGTACATCTCAATGAGTTTTTAATCTTTAAATACTTAAACAAGTTTAATTTTTTACAATTTCTTTTTCGTAATAACAAGAAATATTTAAATTTCATAACCTTTTACATTATTAAGAAATGTTAGCTTTCTATTTTTGTTAAAGTACAACCACTAAATAGTTGTACTTAATTACAGTTCTCTAACAACTATCATGGATGCATTTCTTTAAATGTCCTCTGCAAATGTTAAGATGATCCATCACAACCTTTTACAAAGTACTCAGCACGGAGATCTTCCATATGACCGGCACCTCAAAGGTCTTCCCGTTCGCATTAAAACCAGAGGCAGGGTTCAACGGCACGAGGCGAAAAAAAGATGTCCTCTTGAAATCTGCAGCGCGTCTCTCTTAACGGCTTCCCTCGTGCCTTCTGGCCGTCGAAACTCTGATTTTCTGAATAATAATAATGCTTCTGCACCTTTCGAAACGAGTAATTAAATTCATTCGTCTCACAATGTGTGCGTATGCACATCGGCTAAAGGCTTGGAGAAGGGAGGTTTAATGTCTCAGAAGCCATTGTCACCCTCTTGGAGTGAAGGACATTTACGCCCGTCATTTAAATGAGAAGTTGCAATTATCATTACAAGCGATAATGGGTTGAGGGCCTTATTAAGAACTTCAAATTATGTATGACTGCAAAGGCATCTTTAGAAAGGCGCTGTAGATAACTTTTTAGTGTAATTCAAAGCAGTTAACTTTCATTTAATAGTTTTCCTGCAGTTTATGATGCAAAAAAATATTTAATGTCACAACAAACACTTAACTAACATATTATATGTAGATAGATATATTTAAATAAATGCGTACAAACAAATTTTCTTTTAACTGTTAAATGATCTATAAATAATAATAAATGAATAACTATTTAATGAAATAAGTATTTCATTTACTTTTTATTGTTATAAATTTATGATTCATTTTTATTACATTATGTTATTTTTTATGTTAAATATACAGTTAACGTCTGATAAATGTCTTTGGTTTGTAATACTAATTAAATTTTTTAAAAAATGAGGAAATAATTGTTTAATAATCGGTTTCTTGCATGAAGATGTAACATTTCTTAAATACAATAACTGTTTTTTGAAAAATTCAAAAAGAATTAGTTAGGATTGTACTCATCACATTTAATTAAATAACTATTTGAAATAAAATGAGTAACTTTAAAAAGAACTATTTTTACTATGGGAATCAGATAATATTTGTAAAACAAACACTTTTCACAGCAATAACATTTATTTCTAATTTATCAAAGACTAAGTGATTTTTAAAAATATTTTTAACTCAATGGTAATTTATGAAATGGTAAATATTCTTATAAGAAATTAGAACAGACAAGGCCCAACTTTGATGAATGGAAACTATAAAGAAACTTTTCATTTCATTAAAAGGTGATAAAATTACTTTCAAACCACTGAAATGGATTCAGAATGCCTTTCAAACAAACCAACAATGCCTTTTTAAAAGTTATCCATGTTTGAGAACAAGAGCAACAAAGAACTTTTATGCGGCAACAATATTTAGATCCAGCTTATTAAAACTGACTTCGACATTTTGTTAGTAATTCAAAAAAGTATGCACAGAAAATTACTTTTGACACAAATCAAAGTTATTACTTATTCAGACACAGTAAAAGCGTTACAAATTATTTATTTTGCAAACTCATTGTAAAACTTTTAACAGAATCTTCTTTTTTTTTTTTCGTGCTTCTTTAACATAGATTTAAAATTTCCCCCATTTCCTTATCAAGCGAAATTAATATTGACTTTTAAATTGACTTAACATTTTGCTACGTCACAATCAACTATGCTGGAGTTTGTATCGAAGTTGCGCTGCCAGTAAATGAAGGCAATTCATTTCATCTTAAGCATTCGCTTTCACGTTTAAATTGGATTATTTTAAGGCCTTTTGAGGAAGTTTTCATTCCAGGAATTTATTTTTCTTGTTATAAATTCTAGGAGTATCCAAATACGAGGCGATGTTTAACCTGTTTGATATGCCCTTATTAAATTCCTAGACTTGAATGAAATTTGTTTTATACTCAAAAGGCTGCAATACCTTTTATGAATCTCAATAGTAAGTAATTAAAGTAAATTTGATTACTGATTCACTTTCGTGAATCTTCCATTTAGCTGAAATTTAAAACCCAAACATTTATTATATATGCCTTCCATTTATTATCATTATTGAAGTTTTTATTTTTTTTAAATTTTTTTGTTTCATAAGGCAGTTTTAAATTAAATAATGAAAATTAGTGATCTAAACAACTCTTTGCTTTTAAGGTACACTTTGGTAAAGTATTTTAATGAAATGAAATAAAAAAGGGTAAGAATTTTAGTCACAATTTAAAACTGTTTTGAAAGATTAATTAAAATTCACGCATAAGCTGACAATTAATTTGAAACATTTTTGCTCACATCTCTTTACTTTTAGGCCACACTTTCGAAAAATATTTTAACAAATGAAAAAATTGAATAAATTTTCTCCACACTATAAAATTGTTTTCAAAAATTTAAGTATAAATGACAAATAATTTAGAACACCTTAATATTCATTTTAAGGTCTTTTTACATACACAAATGATTTAAGATGGTAATTGTTTACATCCAAATATGTCAAAATGCATATAATATTTATTAATAACTAGGAATGATTAATACATACAATATAAATAGTTAAAAAATAGTTAATAGCACTATTAATTTATTTAACAACTTTGCATCGATATTGTAAAATTTAAAAAATTGAACAAAATAATTATTTAATAAATTGTTTCTTGTGTGAAGATGCAACATTTCTTATAAACATTAACTATTTTCTGAAGAATTCAAAATAATTGCATAGAATTATATTCATCATATTTAATTAACTGACTACTTGAAAGAAAACGATAAACTAAAAAAAAAACAGGTTTCACGATAGATGTCTAGTTAAAATTCTAATTTATATTAGTAAAATAAACAACCAGAACATTTATCGCTAATATATCAGACTAAGTAATTTTAGAAATATTTTTAACTGAGATCTAAATTTATGAAATGGAAAATAATCTCACAACAAATTAGAGCAGACAAGCAGACTTTGTAGAATGGAAACTTTAAAGAAACTTTTCATTTTATTAAGAGGTGATAAAAATTACTTTTAAATCCCCCTGAAAGTGATTCAGATTGTCATTTCTAATAAACCACATATGCATTTTAAAAAGCTGTCCATGTTTGAAAATAAAAAGCAACAAAGAAATTTTGTGCTGACAGTACATTTAGATCCAACTTATTAAAACTGACTTCTGCATTCTGTTAGTAATTCAAAAAAAATTGTATCATAGAAAATTCCTTTTGACATATATTAAAGTTATTACTTATTCAGAAACAGTAAAAGCGTTCCAAATTATTTATTTTGCAAACTCGTTGTAAAACTTTTAACAGAATCTTCTTTTTTTTTTTCGTGCTTCTTTAACATAGAAGATTAGATTTATAATTTCCCCCATTTCCTTATCAAGTGAAATTAATATTGACTTAACATTTTGCTACGTCACAATCAACTATGCTGGAGTTTGTATCGAAGTTGCGCTGCCAGTAAATGAAGGCAATTCATTTCAGCTTAAGCATTTGCTTTCGCGTGTAAATTGGGTTATTTTAAGGCCTTTCGAGGAAGTTTTCATTCCATGAATTTATTTTACTTGTTATAAATTCTGAGTATCCAAATGCGAGACGATGTTCAACCTGTTTGACATGTCCTTATTAAATTTCTAGACTGAATGAAATTTGTTTCAGACTCAAAAGGCTGCAACACTTTTTTTGTGAATCTTAATAGTAAGTAATTGATGTAAATTTAGTTACTAATTTCCTTTCAAGAGTTTTGTATTTACCTGAAATTTAAAACACAAAGATTTATTATAAATGTTTCCCAATCATTATCATCACTGAATTTTTTAAATAAAAATTGTTTTATAAGGAAGTTTTAAATTGAACAATGAAAGTTAGTAATTTAAACAATTATTTGCTTTTGGGGACGCTTTCGGAAAGTATTTTAACGAAATGAAAAAAAGATAATGAATTTTCGTCGCAATATAAAATTGTTTTGAAAGATTAATTAAAAATTCCTGCATAAGCTGAGAATTATTTTGAAATTTTTTGATCCCAACTCTTTGCTTTTAGGGTACACTTCGGAAAATATTTTAACGAAATGAAAAAAAAAAAAAAAAAAAAGAAAAGAAAAAGAGAATTCAATTCCGGTTTCATTTTATTTTCATTTTTTTTAATTTTTTAAAATTCTTGAACAGTATTTAAAAATTTATAAAATATCATTATTAAAAATTTTAATTTAAAAATTAAATTTATAAAACAGTATTTTAGTATTGTAAAAAATTTATAAAATACTGATATCAATTTTCTCTCGAGAAATTAATTTCTTTCCTTTAAAAAAAAGATTTAGTATTCTACTTACTATTATTTTGATACAAAAAAAGGATAAAACAGTTAGAAATCTCAATCTGTTCACATATGTAATATTTTGTTAGAATAAAAAAAACGGGGGCTAAAAAAAAAAATAAATCATAATAATATACATGCATTGTTCATAAAGACTAATGCACTTGGATCCGTACTTTTCATATGCTACGCTCCAAATATCAGATTTCTGAAACTCGTTGACAAAACATGCTTTGCAATTTATTTTATTTTCAGTCGGAAGAAAAGAACTGAATGTCTGCTGTGTCATTTAATTAGATTTATCTCTCCCTCGGTGGCAATAATATTATTTTTCTCGGAAAACAATGTATGCAATTTAAAAGACAAAATAATTCAAAATGGCTATCTTTTTTGTTCTTTGGATTTTTCACAAATGAAGAAACTTTAATTGATAGTTTTGTATTCCAAGGCCCTCAAGAATTGTATTTAATAAGAATGCGATTGTAAAAAGGAATAAAATATTAGTTTAAATGTAATGAAATTTAGAGATGAGAAATACTTTTTACCATTTTGCAAATATTTTTCTACGAAAGTAATTTTTTATTTGTTTGTTTTGTCAAATGTACTTGAATTAACTTTTATCTACATGTTATAAATAAGTTTATTACTAAATTGGTTTGTAAGAAATTTTCCAAGGAGATCTTAAATATTATTAAATTTCAAGAAAAAAAGTACTTACTTAAGTAAACTTTATGTCTGATTTTTAGACTTTTAATTATATTTCATTATGGAATCAAAAATGTTGCTGAAAGATATATCATTTAAAGAAATGTTCATTTAATCCTATATTATTAGTTTGCAAATTAAATATCACTGTCAATATAAGAGTAACTTCTTTTTTTAATTAAATAGTTCTATTTTTTTTTTTTTGTTTTGTTTTTCGATTTATATATTCAGCCAAAAACCAATAATAAAGAGAATATTCTGAATCATTTTCAATCAAAATATAAATACCACAAAGCGCCTGTTTAAATTATAATTTTAAAATTCATATGCCATAAAAAAATCGTTTCATAAAGAGAACGTTTGAATGAATATTTGTTTCATATAGAAATCTGTTTCATTAAACAAATCTTAGTGAGGTCTATACATTTTTAATTTTAATACCATTAATCACAAGGAACATAATGAGTTTTTGCACTTTGTTTATTTTAATGGTTGAGGCTTTTGACATTTTAAAATAAATTTTGTTAGACTAGAGACAATAGATGGGCATGATGGCCGAGGGACTAGAACTCGATGCCACAGATTTCAGGTGGTGCATGCTTGTATTGGCTTAGAATCCACTTTAAACCGTAGACCTAGCTCTAATATAACTGTTGGGCTTACGGAGTACGGCTGATAGCCCTACCCAGTAAAAAGAAAAACATCTCCTGTCACGAACTCTGCCAATAGCAGTCAGCCTTGGCCCAAAACGGGGCTTTTGAGCCAATGAAGAAGAAAGGATAATAGATAATAAATTTACCCAATTGGTGCAGTACAACTATGAGTGTTTAAAACACTGTATGCTTCTAAATATATTCTATAAGCCGATAAAATACAAAAAAATTTATACAATGTTCAAAACTCGCATAACTCGATGTTCAAAACTCGCTCGCGATGTCCATAAAAACTTTTCCTGTACCGTTCACCATTTACGGTATCCTATTATTATTTCTGCTCTACGTTTTGATACTTTTCTTTTATTCGGACGAAATTTTCGCAAACATAATTTTTTTTAAATTTTGGCAACTACGCAACAAACAAATAATACGAACAATTTCAAAAATAAAAACTCATTTTCATAAAACGAATAATTCATATTTCAAATTACTTTTGTTATATAAACTTAATAAAAATCTACTGTATTTAGCAACATTTAGTGGTGTGCCACTTGCGCCTGGCTAACTAAAAGCACCTACGTTTATTGCGAGATTAGCTTATCCATATATAAGCCGACCCTATTACTTAATCTTTAAAAACCTTCAGAAAATTATCTGCTTGTACACGGAAATATACAATAGATCATTTACAAAACCCTTACTACACCCTACTGTGTCAGAAACAAAAAACACCTCTTGTCTGAAATCCGCCAGTAGGCACACGAACTTGGCCCACCATGGGCTGTTTTACCACTGATATTATGATAATGAATTTAATTTTAGCTTGTTAGAAAAATGTTTATGTCAAAATATAAACTAGATACAAAGGAAATATATTTATATTAAAAGATTTATTTATGTCACTGTTAATATTATGTTCAATATTTCATAAAAGAAGAATATAAACAAAGCAACCCTTTCATTTTTTTTAAGACTTGTAAGAATTTTTTTATACTGGATATAAAATGGATGTGAAAGTGGTCTAAATTTTCAACTTTCGAAATAGAAAGAACTTTTTATTCAAAAACAAATAATTGTTACTGTTTGTAAAATAAATAGTTTCCAATAATCGTACCTAACTTGGATTTCATTTCTTCAATAATATTCAAAATACTGCAACACTAATATTCTTCCATATCATATTTTTATTTTAAGTATTCTGTACATTCATCAACCTCCTCGATACATATTATCAATGTTTTTATGTTTAAAATGTTACTTTTCTGTTCAAACCATAGAAAGCACCTAAAACTTTATTCCCAATAATCTACGGCTTATCAAATTATTTTGTTGCTTTTGACAGAAGCAAACGCACCAGGCCTTTATTCGAATTCCGATGGATGGCGTCACTTTATTCGAACACGTTCGTGTTCGAAGACCCCTCAGCAGCAGAAGATCGAAAAGTGTTTCTTTCATCTTCCACAATCTGTGGTAGTGAACCTAAATTAAATTTAGCCCCCCTCCGCCTCTCTTCTTTGTCTTCTTCCTTTCATTATGATGTACAGAGGGTTGAAAACGGTGCGGGACCACAATGGCTCGAGTTCTAGAAAAGTTTCCCCAATAACTTGCAGGGGGAGGAATCTAATTCTCCCTTCTGAAAATTTCCACGGAGTCGTCGAAACCGTCTCTGGAACTTCCAGATGGAAAGAAAAGTTCCTGCTGCTCTGGTGTTCTTCTTTTCGGGAGCGGCTTCCCCAGAGCCAAAGATATGCAAATGCTGAAAGATCTTCCATGAAAGAGGATGTTCGAATGAGTCCTCTGACGTCACTGCAGCTGTGGCTAAAAGATTGTCAAAGTAGAAGGGGTGCGATTGTGACAAAAGAGTGTGGTCCTCGCTAGTTTCTTGAAGTTTTCGCTACAGAATGGGTTATTTAGAATAGCTCTCACGCACTGGGTTTTGCAGTAATTGTTGGGTGATTTTTTGAAATTTCAGAAAGACGCTTTTAATTGTGATGAGGTTTCTTCTGGCTTCGATGAATTCATTCATTAGAGTACTATACTAAGCAGGACTAAGTCATTCTTTTTTTATTCAGATTAAAATTATTCTATTTGTGCATTAACGAAAATTTAAATGAAGAAATTCAAAAGTAGGTGTATTTGGTCTCAAACTGCAAAAACACGATTAAAAGTTAACTGCTTTGAATTATATTAAAGAATTATCTACACCGTCTTTCTAAAGATGTTTTTGCAGCCATATATACTTTAAAGTTCTCAACAAAACCTTCAAAACATTATCACTTGTAATAATAATTCTAACTTCTCATTTAAGTAAATGACGGACGTAAATGTCTTCACTCCAAGAGGGTGACAGTAGTTTCTGAGACATTAAACCTCCTTTCTCTAAGCCTTTAGGTGAAAGGCATATATGCACACATTGTGAGACGAATGAATTTAATTACTCGTCTCGAAAGGTGAGGAGTCCTCTAAGCACTATTATTATTCTTCAGAAAATTGGAGTTTCGACGACCAGAAGACACGAGGAAAGCCGTTAAGAGAGATGTGCTCCAGATTTCGAGAGGACATCCTTTTCATCTCGTGTCGTTAAACCCTGCCTTTGCTTTTAATGCGAATGGAAGATTTTGGCAGTGCCGGTCATTTGAAGATCTTCGTGTTGAGTACCTTGTAAAGGTTGCGATGGCTCATCTTAACATTTGCAGCTGTCATTTAAAGCTCGTTCTTTAGAAAAATGCATCTATGATAGTAGTTTGCGAACTGAAATTAAGTACAACTATTTAGTGGCTGTACTTTAACTAAAGCAAAAGGTAATAAAATATAGAAACTAAGGAAATTTATTTTATATATAAATTTAAATGTTTCTTGATTTTAGGGAAAATATATTGTAAAAAAAAAATTAAAGTTTTTAAAGATTAAAAACGCAATGACATATAGAGTATGACCGAAAAGTAAATTTCCTTTTTTAAAAATCCATTAAAAGAAACAAACAACATATGCCACTGCGTCCAAAAAGTAAGAGCAATTTTCAATTTAAAATTTCCGGGGCTTATGGAATTTCAAAATTTTTCTTCTTTTTTTCATGTTGCTGGCACTGTCCTTGACATCTGTGTGAAATTTGACGTCAAAATATTCCTTACTGTTTGAGTTACGCTTGGCTTTGTGAAACGCTAAAACAGATTACGGCGATTTTGAAATGTCTCAATTCATTGAGCAAAGAACTTGCATTAAATTTTGTTTGCGGAAACGTATACGATCTTGTATAAGGCATTCGGTGAGCATTCCTATATCGGAAAGAAATGTTTATGAGCTGTATAAACAGTTCAAAGAAGACAGAGAATGCGTTATAGACGAAGAGCCCTCTGGTCGACCAACCTCAACCGACGAAACTCACGTCCATTATTACGTCCATCCAAATTCCAAAAAAAAAGAAACTCGCAGTCATACTTCTGTGTCCAAAATTTAAAAAGAAACTTGCAGCCATACCACTGTGTCCAAAAGTAAGACCCATTTTCAATTTAAAATTCGGGGCTTATGGGATTTCAATTTTTTTTTCTTTCTTTTTTAGGTTGCTGGCACTGTCCATGATAACTGTGGGAAATTTGACGTCAAAATATTCAATAGTGTTTGAGTTACGCTTGGCTGTGTGAGACGTTAAAACTGATTCCGGCTAATTTTGAAATGTCTGAATTCATTGAGGAAAAACTTGCATTAAATGCTGTTTGCGGAAACGTATAGAATGTTGCAGAAGGCATTCGGAGAGAGTTCTATATAGGAAAGAAATGTTCAGAAGTGGTATAAACAGTTCAAAGAAGGCAGAGAACCGTTGAAGATGAAGAGTCTTCTGGTCGACCCTCATCCTCAACCGACGAATTAAAGATTTGGTGCTTGCAAACTGTCCATTTACATTTAGAGACCTGGCTGATGATGCTGGAATTTTAAAAGAACGTCAATTCCATTTTGGGCATCAAACGCGTCAAATCTCAATTATTACCGAAAACACTAAATGCGCCAGCTCACACTGCATTGATTCTTCGTGACTTTTTCCCCAAAAGTAAACCCATATCATTCCACAACCACCATATACACACCGTGCGACTTCTGGTTATCCCTACACTCAAAGGACCACTCCGGGGACACCGTTTTAAGTCGATTGAAGAGATTCATCGGGAATCGTCGAGCGCTTTGAAGGCCATCTCTGCCGATGACTATTTAGCATGCATGGCGGATTGGAAGAAAAGTTGGCGTAAGTGCATTGTGTCTGTAGGGGATTACTTTGAAGGCGATGAAATGAATTTGGAAGAAGAAATAAAAGTTTTTGAAAAAAAAAAAAAATAATTGGTAAACTTTTTTGAAAAAAATAATAAATAAAGAAAGTATTAAAAGTTTTTTAAATTTTTTACGACATTTCAACAGCTAAAACACTAATGTCGATGAGTTTTGGGTCTTATTTATGCCTTAAATGTTTTTGGAGTTATAATAGGAAGTCGCGACGAACATTGTTTACCGATCTGTAATTCATGACTCTAGAAAATTAAAAGTTGAACTACAGGGGGAGCGTTCTGCACTTTAGGGACTCCAAATTTCGCCAAATCTCTATTCAGCGTCTAATAAACGAGGCTAATTTGGTGACGAATGGCTCTTAATTAAATGACTATATCTCGTTTTCTAATTACACTAGAGAAAAAAAAATAAAACGTTGAAAGGCCTGATCTTTAAAATTAAACCACAAAAAAAGTTTTTTTTTCACCAATATTATTATAGGAAAGATGTCGATTACTATAAAAATGCTATCAGCAGATCTATTGATTCTACATACACTTCAGACAGCATGCCATCATAACGTTTCAAATGTTTAAAAACTCAATCATCGAAAATCTGATTACAATAGCTCTTTGAAAATAATATTGATTTACAAATGTATAGCAATATACGATAAATAGATATATATTGTAATAAGCAGCGATTTTATAAAAAATTTATTATACTTCAAAAAACGAATAATTTAAATTTAGTTAGCTGATGGCTGAATGGCTAGCGCTCTGGCGTTCGGTACCACAGGTATCGGGTTCAAATCCCGGCTTTGCCCATGAGTGTTGTAGTGGTTCGAATCCACTTTAAGCCGTAGGTCCCGGTCCTAATAGGATCGTACAACGCTGCGGGGGCATTGTTACTCCGCGTCCGTGACTTACCATCAAGTTACACGCGCCTCCTGGGTAGTGCAAAGTGAGTAACATCGGGGCAGCCCTTATGGCGAAAGATCACGGTCTATTTGCCAGCTGCATTAGAAGGAAAAAAAAAATTTAGTTATACAAGCAGTATTAAAAACTAATTTGTAAGAAATAAAATATTTCAGAAAACCATTACATCATTTTGAGCATTTAATAAATATTCACACTAAATCTTCATTAATAAAGTACAAGGCACTCTTCAAAAAAAATTGAAAACCAATCTTTTATGCGTATAAATGATTGCAGAATTCTTTTTAATACAGAAAATAACATTTTAAAGCACACCATTTCTCTTGCAAGATATTTTGTTAATGTCCGCAACATTTATTGTGTTTTTAATGATTTTGTGCTTAAAATATAATCCTTTTAAACTTTGCGATTCGTTATATTCAGAGTCAATCTGGGCCAAAATATTTGTGCAAAAGCATATTAAAGTTAATTGAAGAAATACCCAATGACTATTTAGTGGACTTACTTCCATTAGGGCTCCAAATCTGACACGCCAAAAGCCATCTATCGCTCACAAATTACTGTCGTTTTAGGACGATTCAAGCCATTACGCTGTCCAATGATGGAATGAGTCAAGAAAAAAATAAGAGTTCGGCAATTAACTTCTGATTATCTCTTTTAATGGACGCATTAACTATATAACTTGTCTTCTTTTGCCATTGTGTGCTTTTTAACTTCTTTCAGTGCCTCCTGTTTATAGGGCATAAAATATGAGTTCATAAAAGCATTGCAATCCATTGTTTCATTTTATTTGCACCATTAGAAAGACAACAGTTATCCTGACGGAAAAGTTCATTACACAAATGGAATCCTGTGTTTGGTCGAAGTCATTAGCGGATAAAAATCTTATGTTCAATTGTTGATTCGAAGGTGGTAGATTAGTGTGGAAAAAAGTAGATTTGTTAGCGAAGTGGATGGAACATCTTAAAGAAGTAAATCTCTTTTCTATTTCTAGCTATGACAAGGAAAAAAGATTAATGATTTTTTTTTCAGAGATTTAAAAATGTCTCATAATGGCAGTTTTTTATCAACGAAATGCTGAAAGATCGTTATGATAGCTAATGACCATTTTTATTTGCACCTTTTGTTGGCGACGAAGAAGCCTGTCATAAAAGTGGTAGAATAAGCTTTCAGAAAGGTAAGTTTTGTTGAATAATATTTATTTGTTTTCAACTAAAGTATGCTCCCTATGTATTTCCGCTTATAGTATAAGTATGGATAGAGGCGTGATGGCCGAGTGACTATTGCTCTTGCGCTTGGTGCTATGGGTTTCGGGTTCAAGTAACGTCTTTGCCATGGATCATTGTAGTGGTTAGGAATCACGTTAAACCTTAGATACCTGTAAAATATGAGCGTTGGGAGTAAGGCTGACAGCCCTACTTCGTAAAAAAGAAAAACGTCTCGAGTTTCGTGATTTACCAGTAAGCAGACAGCCATGGACCACCATGGGGCTGTTGCACCAATGATGATGAAAAGTAACTAGCCTATTCATATTTTAATGTATTTTATTTTTGTAGACAAAGAAACGCTACGCCCTTCTCGCGTCTTAGTGGCAACGTGCACCTCTGCTGAACGTAAGGAATGAGGTTCAATCCACTGATAGATTTGTTGTAGACATTGTTTGAAACACGAGGAGGCTGGATGTGGTTGTGATGTTCAGTCTTTTGCCTCTTTCTCCTTCCCCCTTTTCCTTTCCTTTGCTTAAAAATTTAATTATTAAAAATTAAATTTATTTTTATTTCTAATTTTAAAAAGTAACTAATTTCTCTATCTCGTCTTACGCCGTTTTGTTTGAAACCCTCCAAACTTGGACGCTTGTCAATTATTCACACAACCAGTAATCGACCTTTTACGTGTCTTTGAAATTCATATAAAATCTGAGTTCATAAGTTGTTTAAAGATTTACCCTTTTTAAATCATCGTGGATCAGTTAAGTTTATTAAAGATAACGTAAATGATTACTTAACTTTATATACTCAAATTACATTAATGAAGTAGGTGATAAAATATGTTCACACATAGCCTAAATTCAATTTTAATTTTCTTCGTACTTTTGACATCAAAACGATCATGGTTAAAAATGATAGTGGTTCTTTTTATGCTATTGTTATTAAAAAACTATAAAAACTTTCTTGTAAATAATCTGATGTATGTCAGAAGAGTGATTAGCGAAAACATTTTAAACAAGTATTGATTAATAAACCCCAAAAAAGGGAGAAGCGGGGAAAATAAAGCATGATGGCTACCACTAGGGTCTAAGGTATCAATATTGGAAACCAAACACCTGCCCAATTCACACATAGTATAATTTTTATTTTCATTTTCTCGTCATACTTTTAACCTAAAAGCAATCATGATTACAAATTATAATGGTTCTTTACATGTTAAATATATAAACGATCTTGTAAATAATATGCAGTATGTCTGAAGACATAATTTTAGAGAAAATATTTCAAGCAAGTATTGATAAATAGACCCCAAAAAGAGAGAAGGGGTGAAAATAAAGCATGATTACCATGGGTGATAATCACCTTTGACCCTAGTGATAAGCGGGGTTATCACTAGGGTCAAAGGTAGCAATATTGGAAGCCAACCTCCTGCCAATAGTATAATTTTTAATTTCATTTTATCTCTTCATACTTTTTAAAAACGATCTCGATTAAGAATGATAATGGCTCTTTACATGTTAAAAAAAATTTATAAAAACTATCTTGTAAATAATCTGCAGTATGTCTGAAGACTGATAATTTTAGTGAACATATTTCAAACATGTATTGATAAATAAATCCCAAAAAGAAAGAAGGGGAAAAAATAAAACGTGATATAAGCATGAGCAAGCTACAACTAGGGTCAAAGATATCAATATTGGAAACCAATCTCCTGTCCAATTCAACACATAGTATAATTTTTCTCTTCTTATTTTTTATTACAAAACGATCATGGTTAAAAATGATAATATCTCTTTTTCATACTATTGTAACTATCTTGTAAACAATTTGCAATATGTCTGGAGATTGATAATTTTAGCGAAAATATTTCAAACAAGTATTGATAAATAAACCCCAAAAAGAGAGAAGGGGGAAAAATAAAGCAGGATGGCTATCACTAGGGTCAAAGGTGCCAATATTGGAAACCGACCTCCTGCCCAATTCAACGCAGTTGTATCGCAGCCGTTTCCCAGACTCGACATGCTTTAAAGTAGGGGGCAGAAGTCTTCATCTTTAATGTTATCGGTTCCCCGACATATTAAGCAGGGGTAATGAGGGGGCGAGGAGGACGATGGGCGAGGGGTCGAATGGAACCCTTAGGAGTCCACACAGGAAGTAAGATTTCCTGGGAGAGCACTTGGAGAGGTTGTTTCAGGGTGTGTTAGATTAAACGCTGGTTCTGTTTGAAATGCTGCAACGGAGATGGTATTGTGAGGATAGAGCTAGAGAAATATGTTTCCTCTCACTAAAGTAATACGAGAAATATCTCTGAATCTTGATTAATGCTAAATAAATAGCTGTGTGAAAATTTTATTTAGTTAGATTAGACAATAAGGTTTTAAATAGAACTAGAAAATATGACGTCATTGAAGGACTATTTAAAATAAACGAATAATAATAAAAAAAAATCATTAACTTTAAAAGATTTTTTTGTAGGACATTGTTATTGTACTTTTGTTGATGCATAAGATGTTTCTGTTTCAGATGTTAATTCGAACAATAAAAAAATCAATGAATAACTAGGACTATCACCTAACTAGGAATACTTGACTAACTCCGCGAAACTCAATGAAATGTCTTAAATGTTAACTGTTAAACTTCTGAACCTCTGTTCTTGAAACTTGAGCCTGAAACTATCTGTTCTTAAAGTTATTACTTTTTATTACTAAAAAGACTAACTGTTTATATTTTTATGTTACAACTATTTTTCATTTAATAACTTAAATTTGTAACTTTAAATTAACAAAATGCAATATGCATATGTTAACTAATATTGATTATCGAAGTTTTAGGATTTGAAAAATCGTAACAAAATATGTCATTCTTTCGAAAGTGCTAGAATAAAATGAATTTAATTTCGGAATTCACACAACAAATAATATAAAAATCAATAAAAGAATTAACATTTTTTTTTTTTTTTTTTGCAGGACTGTGTTATTGTACTTTTTTGAAGCATAAGGCGATTCTTTTTCAGATGTTTATTTAAACAATAAAAAAATCAATGAATAATTATGCCTGTCACATAACTAGGCATACTTGACTAATACCATCAAAACTCAATGGAATGTGAAACTTCTGTCACCGTCACATAAAATCAGGTACATAACTACAAAAAGGACAATCATTGACCAGTAATCATCGTCTTTTTTTTGGACCATCCAGGCCAAAGGATATTTTTCTTCCGAACCATTAAACTGCCATATTTTATTTAGTGCAATCCATTCTACAGCTGAAACGGTCATCTCTCCCATTGACGTCCGTGCGAAAGCTGCCGGACGGGCCTCCATTCACACGGACTCCACTGCAGATAAAAAAATTCCATTGATCAACATGGGGTCATAATGATATCTTTTTATACGTCCTCCTTTTTAGGGTTACTTTTATTGGAGCTTCAGTGATTGCCACACACACGAAGGTGGTTATTAAATATACGTTGTAGTAATGGTAACCAATCGGTTTGTTTTTGCCATGTGATCTACAGAATTAGTAATATCTCAAAATTTGACCACAATAAAACTTATTTTTACTGAAGTAATTTTTTTTTTTTTTTCATTTCTGTTACATAAACAAAAAAGAAAAAAATAATACTAATAAAGTACAATTAATGCCAATGTAATTTATAAAAATGTGTAATTATATTGTTTGAGTCATCAGAAATGATTTTAACAAAACAATTTGATTTTTATAAATTTTATAGTCGAACCATAAACTAAATATAAAGAAATTATTTTTCTATTTAAAAATAATTTGTTCCCTGCCATGTTAATATTAAGTTCAACATTTATTAAAAAAGAAGAATATTATCAAAGTAGTTCTTTCATTTCATTACGACTTGCAAGAATTTCTTTATTCTTGAGATAAAAGGGATAAAGTGGCACCTTTATGTTGTTCTAATGCAACTGGAAATACAAAAGACACCGAAAAGTTTTGTTTGTTTACTTGCAATCCCTAGTGACGGATTTTAGCATAATATCGTTTTATTGCGAAAACTAACTGTTGTATTCATTATTATGTATTCTGGCGACTTAGCATTCTGGTGATGAATTTGATACCAAGGATACAGGATTTTTACCCGGTGTTCTAAATCAGCCTGTTATACAGAGGCAGTTAATATTTATACCATAAGCAAGGGGTGCACCGCTAATACTCGGGTGGGGGGGAGGGTACGTGTAGCTTGAAGACAGCGCTACCCATAGGGCAATGCAGCTTAAAGATGATTTGAAGAAGACTGTACGATCTTATTAGAACGGGTTCCTAATTAATGGGGATTCGAACCACTACAAACATTCATGCCACAACTGAGACTTGAAGTCGAAAACTGTGGTACCGAGCGACAGAGCGCTAGCCACTGGCCATCAAATCACCTATTGACACCTTTCTAAATAGAGATAACTTTTATATTAAAAAAATATTGTTTTTAGAATAAACAGTTTCCATTAATCAAATTTATCTTGGTTTTTATTTCTTCAATAATTTTCGAAATACTGAACATTAATATTCTTTAATATCATATTATTATTTTAAATATTTTGTACATTCATCAGCCTCTTCGACACATATTATTAAGGTTGTTATGTTTAAAAAGATACATTTCTATTCAAACCATAGAAAACACGTAAAACTTTATTCCCAAACAATCTATGACTTATCAGATTATTTTGCCGCTTTTGACTGAAGCAAACTCACCTGGCGTTCATTCGAATTCCGATGGATGGCACCGCTTTATTCGAACACGTTCGAGTTCGAAGTTACTCAACAGCAGACGATCGAAAAGTGTTTCTTTGCTCTTCCACAATCTGTGGCAGCGAACCTAAATTAAATTTAGCCCCCTCCCCCTATCTTCTTCGCCTTCTTCCTTTTATTGTGATGCACAGAAGGTTGAAAACGGTACGGGACTACAATGGACCCAAATTCTAGAAGAGTTTCCCCAATAACTTTGCAGGGAGGGGGGGGTATGCTAATTTCCCCTTTTGGAAAGTTCCACGGAGTCGTCGAAACCGTGCCTGGAACTTCCAGATGGAAAGAAAACTCCTGCTGCCTTTGTGTTCTTCTTTTCGGGTGCGGCTTCCCCAGAACCAAAGATATGCAAATGCCGGAGATCTTCCATGAAAGGGGATGTTCGAATGAGTCCTCTTACGTCACCGCAGCTGTGGCTAAAAGAGTGTCAAATAGGGAAGGGGTGCGATTGTGACAAAGAGTGGGGTACTCGCTAATTTCTTGAAGTTTCACTATACAATGGGGCTATTTGGAATACCTCCCACGCACTGGGGTTTGCCGGTAATTGTTGGTTATCTTTTTGTAAATTCAGAAATTCGCATTTAATTGTGATGAAGTTTCTCTTAGCTTCAATGAATTTATTCATTACAGTGCTATAAGCTAAACATGATTAACTCTTTTCATTATTTTTTTAATCAGATTAAGATTATTCTATTTATGCATTAATTAAAATTTAAATGAACAAATTCATAAGTAAGTAGTTCCATTACATTAAATTAGATCCCTTTTCGAGTATTATCTTTTTCTAATAGTATTAGTTTTTAAATGACTATTTCTAATATGCATTAAAGAAATTTTTTTTAAATCAGATTTATTATTTGACTTAAATGAATATAAAAATTTTCTAATCCTAGTATTTGACAATATTAAAAATGTTGTTGTTTTTGTTACCTATGGCTTTATTTGAATTCAATCCATACATATTTGGCCACATACCGTAGAAACTAAAAGAACATATAAACAAATCAAAATCACAAAAGTTGAAAAATAGTAATGGCATAGTAGTCGGCTAGTCTGTCGATGCAGTCTGGGAAAAAGACCAGACTTTCTTAAAATGAACAAAAGTTCTTAAAAAACAAGTTAATTGTTCTAAGGA
Organism: Caerostris extrusa; assembly: GCA_021605095.1. NCBI lineage: Eukaryota > Metazoa > Arthropoda > Arachnida > Araneae > Araneidae > Caerostris > Caerostris extrusa. Next base: position 67,839 of record BPLR01001516.1, read on the forward strand.
TAAAAATTTAAAAAGGTAGAAGCCTGTAATAGCAGACAAATCACCATTCTGTTTTAATTCAAGAGCTAGCAAACTGAAGAAATTTAATGGTTTTTATAACATCATATGAAACAGTTGCTTCAATAGCCGAGCGACGTAGTAGAAAAACGACATCGAAATGGAGGAAAATTATCATCGAAAATCTTACCACAAAGTTCTAACAGCTATTCATTTGAGAGGTAAACTTCTGGTGGAAAGAAGGGAAGGTTGAAATTTTTTTCGTTAGGGTTGTTAGTCAGACCTCGTTAATAATGAGAAAAAGGGAAAAAAAAAATTCTTAATAATTTTTAGTGAGAAAAATAATTTTTTTATATCATTTAATGTTGGGGGGCGAAAATAAAACGTCATAAGACGGCCAAGAGTCCATACAGTTTTCCTTGGAGTAAAATAAAAAGCCATAAGCGGTGGGGGTGTTGTAATTACATATTGTGGAGCGGATAAGGCGGAATCCTGTAAATTGCATTTCCGTAAGCCTTATCGGGTTTATCTTTATTGAATATCATTCAATGTTTCCAAAAAAAACTACAATTAAATTGTATTGTTAAATTTATTTCTAATATCTCAAACAACTTGATCTTATATTTTTGATAAACTACCGTGGCGTTAATTGCACTTTATTATTATTTTTATTTGTTTAAGAAATAGAAATGCTTGTAAGGAAAAAATAAAATTATTTCAGTAAGAATAAGTATTTATTATTAAATTTCGAGATATTACTTGCCCTGTAAATAGCATTGCAAACACAAACCAATTGGTTACCATTATTACAGAATATATTTAATAACCACCTTCGTGTGTTTGGGAACTACTGAAGCTCCAATAAAAAGTAACTCTAAAAATGGAGGACGTATAAAAAGATATTATTATAACCCCATGTTGATCAATGGAAGCTCTTTATCTGCAGTAGAGTCGGTATGAATGGCCCATCCGGTAGCTTTCGCGTAGATGTCAGTGGGAGAGATGACCGTTTCAGCCCCAGAAAGGATTGCACTAAATAAAATAGAGCAGTTTAATGGTTCGGAAGAAAAATATCCTTTGGCCTGATGGTCCAACAAAAGAAGACGTTGATGACTGCTCGATGTTTCTCTTTTTGTAGTTTGTGTACCTGATTTTATGGGACAGTGACAGAAGTTTCAGACATTTCAT